>SJYC01105832.1:0-31840 GCA_006408675.1 Madoqua kirkii | reverse complement strand
CGTATTGCTGAAGCCTGGCTTGGAGAATTTTGAGCATTACTTCACTAGCATGTGAGATGAGTGCAATTATGCGGTAGTTTTGTGCATAATGTTGTAAGCCACCTGAGGTTTTTCTAACAAAATTCCTTCTCTGTGCATATTAGATAGAGTGGTTTCTTTTATTTGCAACCGAAGTGCTACTTTGTAAGAAGAATAAAACACAATTTTTAAACATTTTTTTAATGTGGACCAGTTTAAAAGATTTTATTGAAGTTGTTACAACATTGCTTCTGTTTTACATTTTGGGGGTTTGGCCACAAGGCATGTGGGATCCTAGCTCCTTGACTAGAGGTTGAACCTGCACCTTCTGCATCAGAAGGCAAAGTCCTAATGACTAGACCGCCAGGGCTCAGTCATGTCAGTCTCTTTGCAACCCATGGACTGCGGGGTTCCTCTGTCCATGGGGATTTCTCAAGCAAAAATTCTGGAGTAGGTTGCCATTTCCTTCTCCAGGGAATCTTCCTGGCTCAGAGATGGATCGCTTGTCTCTTTCATTTCCTGCATCAGCAGGCAGAGTTTTTACTACTGTGCTACCTGGGAGGCCCGGGGGCTGCCAGGGAAGTTCCCCTAAATTTTTTTGAATGTAATTCTGTCTAAATGAGGTGCTTTATTTTTTAATTTGGGGTATTCTATTGAATATTAGTGTATATATTCTACTTCACCCTAGCACACTTTAATCTTTCCATATGCACACTGTAATAAATCTAACAGTATAAAAATAACATGTTAGTTGAGATGAAAATAAGAAACCCTAGGGTTGTCTCAATCTTTTAAATGTTGCACAAAGCTACTTACTGAGAGTATCTTTCTGTCATGGGTTCCCAATCCCAGGTTCCCTGTCAAGAGCATCTTTACTGAAGTGAATTCCAGTAGTGCCGTGGGTCTGGCTCAAACGCAACCTCCAAGAGCAGTGGAATTCTGCCCTTCCCAGGGTCACTCTTGGTGGAAACGTTTTCAGTTCCTCTCAGTTGGATGTGTTACTTTGCAGCACACTCTTGCTTTTCTTTTTTTATATATAGTTTAATTATAAAAGTATATTAGTTTCAGCTGTACAATAGAGTGATTCTATATTTCTATAGATCATACTCCAGTTAGTTACTATAAAATAATGGATCTTTGCTGTATCCTTATTGCTTACTCTATGCATAGTAGTTGGATCGTCTTAATCCTCTATCCCTATACAGCCTCTCCCCACTTTTATCTCCCCTATTTGTTCTGTAGACTTGTGAGTTTGCTTCTCTTTTGTTATGTACATTCAACTGTTTTATATATTTTTAGATTCCACCTAAAAGTGAAATCCTTGAAAAGGCAACCTACTCCAGTATTCTTGCCTGGAGAATCCCATAGACGAAGAGTCTGGCAGGCTACAGTCCATGGGGTTGCAAAGAGTCAGATATGACTGGGCAGGCATGCATGTATATAAGTGAAAAGATTAAGTATTTGTTTCTACCTGACTTATTTCACTTAGCATAATATCCTCTGGCTCCATCCATGTTTTCACAAATGGCAGCCTTTTATTTGTCTTCCTTTATTCTTCTTTATGGTTGAGGAGTGTTCTATTCTTGCCTGGAGAACCCCAGGGATGGGGGAGCCTGGTGGGCTGCCATCTATGGGGTCGCACAGAGTCGGACACGACTGAAGTGACTTAGCAGCAGCAGCAGTATTCTATTGTGTGTGTGTACCACATCTTTACCATTTATCTGTTGGTGGACAGTTACCTCTTCTATTATTACTATTACTAAGTCACTCAGTCGTGTCCAGCTCTTTGAACCCCTATGGACTGTAGCCCCCCATGCTCCTCTGTCCATGAGATTCTCCTGGCAAGAATACTGGAGTGGGTTGCCATTTCCTCCTCCAGGGGGTCTTCCCGACCCAGGGGCTGAACCCGCATTTCTTATGTCTCCTGTGTAGTCGGGCAGGTGATTTGCCACTAATGCCACCTGGGACGCTGGTTGGTGGACACTTAGGTTGCTCCCATATCTTGGCTATTATAAATGTTGTTATCAACAGTGCGATACATATATATTTTTCAATTTGTGTTCCTGGTTTTCTTTGGATGTATACATTTTCAAATACAAAAATTTGACACAGTTTAGCAGTTGCTTGATTTTCTTCATAGTGCATATCTCCCTACAACCAATGCTTTCCTCGGATATATCTAGCTATATCCTATAGTTATCAAAGGCTCTACTAGAAGCCTCTTTATGCTTTTGAAAAATACTCTTTGCCAGCAGAATTATAGTAAAAAGTAGTCTTTAATTGGGGATTTAGAGAAATGTACAGGTATTCAAGTTAAGCCCACCACTAGTTGAAGTAACTCAATGGGTAGGGGAAAAAATGTCAAATTAAACTATCCAACCGAAGAATCTGTTGATAAGTTCAGAAAATGTAATTATCTGATGGTCATTCTATTATACATACTTTAAAAAAAAAACTGGCATTTTCCTTTGAAAATTGTTACTGTGGATTATTATAAAGGGCAGAAAATTCTTAACAGAAAAAATTTTCCAGATAAAAGTTCATCTTTGCTTTGGCAGAAAAAGGTGGAACTATAGTAAGGTCAGGGGGCTTCCCTGGTAGCTCAGCTGGTAAAGAATCTGCCCGCAATGCAAGAGAACCCAGTTCAATTCCGTGGGTCAGAAAGATCCCCTGGAGAAGGGAATACCACTCGGGTATTCGTGGGCTTCCCTGGTGGCTCAGATGGTAAAGAATCTGCCTGCCAATGCAGAAGATGCAGGTTTGATCCCTGGGTCCGGGAGATCCCCTGGAGGAGGAAATAGAAACCCACTCCAGTATTCTTGCCTGGAGAATCCCATGGACAGAGGAGCCTGCAGGCTACAGTCCATGGGGTCACAAAGAGTCAGACACGACTAAGCGACAAAGCACAGCACACAGCACAGACTGCAATGCAAGAGAACCCAGTTCAATTCCGTGGGTCAGAAAGATCCCCTGGAGAAGGGAATACCACTCGGGTATTCGTGGGCTTCCCTGGTGGCTCAGATGGTAAAGAATCTGCCTGCCAATGCAGAAGATGCAGGTTTGATCCCTGGGTCCGGGAGATCCCCTGGAGGAGGAAATAGAAACCCATTCCAGTATTCTTGCCTGGAGAATCCCATGGACAGAGGAGCCTGCAGGCTACAGTCCATGGGGTCACAAAGAGTCAGACACGACTGAGCGACAAAGCACAGCACACAGCACAGTGAGGTGGAAAGTCTGCAACACATCACCTTTGGGGGAGGATCCGAGGTCAAGGGTCTGAGCTAAGACATACAGGTGTATTGGAGTCATGGCCAAAGTGATCACGCATACTATTTCATGGAGGGCATAAATAGTGAAGAACTGGCGACATCCTGAAACTGCTGACCTAACTCTCAGACAATACTAATGTATGTGGTGTCGGTGATAGTCTAGCCTCCTAAGTTGTTATGCCTGCAGTGTCTGGTAATCACTATGACCTTCTGTTAAGAACCGAGTTTAAATTAAATTTCACTTATGTTCTTAAGATTAAACTAGGAGCCATGGTAGGGTCATAGAAGAATGAAGATAGTGATGCGTGTGTGTGATATCTGAGAACTTATTTCAAATTATTTCTTAAAAATATTGCAGTCCAAGTTTTGAAGATGACATGGTAGATTTTCATCCCTGTCAAAGCTGTTTCTAGACTCCAGTCAGTACAGAAAATATTACTGATGTATCAAATGGAAGTGTTAACAGCTTAGCCAGTGCTGAAAATATAATGCCTGTTTCAAAATGTTGAATTACCTTTGAGGCAAAGATCAAATGGTCTAAACATCAGAAAAGGTAAAACTTCTAACAAGAGAAAAATTACTCTTCCCTGTTTAAAAATATAAAAAAAATTATTGACATGTAGCAGAAGATGCTTTTGGATGAGACAAGAAAAGTATTCTTTCTATGAAAACATTGGCAATTTTCAAAAGATTTTAAACAAAAAACACATAATACTGACAGTCAAATTTCTCAAGACTGGTTTTCTTGCCCTTTATATGTATGACTGTAACTCAGGTGCCAGAATCAGAGGCAATGGCTTCAAAATACCTTTGTATTTTTAATATTCTCAGCACTAAAAATAAACATATCCCCAATAAGTGAGCTATAAAACAATGTATAAGTTAAATCTGAAAGCATCAGAGCAACTATTCCTGTTTGCTTTCTACAATGCTCCCATTTCTGAAGGAAGAAAGTAGGGTCCCTGATGTACTTTAATCTTCAAATTTTTATTGACCATTTTAAAGCATTTCTTTATTAAGAATCACATGGAAAGTCTCTAGCCACTGAATTCAAATTCTTCAAGCTGAGACTTTTCAATCCATCAATTGAATCCATAACTACAAGTTACAACTTAGTGTCTTATTTATTTTGGGGGCTTCGAAATCAGTGCAGACAGTGACTGCAGCCATGAAATTAAAAATCACTTGCTCCTTGGAAGGAAAGCTATGACAAACCTAGACAGCATATTAGAAAGCAGAGACATCAATTTGCCAACAAAGGTCCCTATAGTTAAAGCTGCGATTTTCCCAGTAGTCATGTATGGATGTGAGATTTGGACCATAGAGAAGGCTGAGCACCAAAGAATTGATGCTTTCAAATTATGGTGCTGGAGATGCTTGAGAGTCCCTTGGACAGCAGAAGATCAGTCAATCTTAAAGAAAATCAACTCTGAATATTTACTGGAATGACTGACTCTGAAGCTGAAGCTCCAGTACTTTGGCCACACTGATGCAAGGAGCCGACTCACTGGAAAAGACCCTGATGCTAGGAAAGACTGAGGGCTGGAGGAGGGGGTGGCAGTGGATAATATGGTTGGATAGCAAAGTCAGTGGATATGAATTTGAGCAAACTTTGGGAGATGGTGAAGGTCAGGCAAGCCTGGTATGCAGTCCATGAGGTCACAGAGTCAGACATGACTAAGTGACTGAACAGCAACTTAAATTTTATGAATTTATATATTTTTATACTAACTTCTCCCCCAAAAAGCCCATATGAAACCAAAAGCATAAAGAAACTTATTCTCAGGCATCAAGGCTTATAAGCACTCATTATCCCCTTCCCTCGTTGCCCTGCTCACGCAGTACTGAGAAGTAAGCAAGCCCTGACAACTCTCTTCTAAGATCCACCAGTCCCGTGTGTGTGTGTGTGTGTGTGTGTGTGTGTGTGTGTGTGTGCACGCGTGTGCGCGTTTCTTCCCTGGTAGCTCATCTAGTAAAGAATCTGCCTGCAATGCGGCAGACCTGGGTTCGATCCCTGGGTCAGGAATATATATATGTATATATATATATATAATATATGTGTTCATGGGCTCAGAGGTTAAAGTGTCTGCCTGGAATGCAGGATACCTGGGTTCGATCCCTGCGTCAGGAAGATCCCCTGGAGAAGGAAAGGGCAACCCACCTCAGTACTCTTGCCTGAAGAATCCTATGGAGGGAGGAGCCTGGTGGGCTACAGTCCATGGGGTCGCAAAGAGTCGGACACGACTGAGCGACTTCACTTTCACTTTCATATTATATACAGATATATATGTGCCTGGTAAATATATATTTCTATGACAGAGGGATATGCGAGTTGCTGGTCCCCCTTCAGGGCAGGACTTGCTGTTTCAGCTGCTAGAAGGGCTGTGCATGGACATCCCCCACATGTCCCCCCCCGAGGCGTGTCCCAACCCCCTCACTCAAGGCGCACCCAGCCCGCGGCAGCCTCATCTGGTGAGTGACTGAAGGTG
The DNA here is from genome assembly GCA_006408675.1 of Madoqua kirkii. Classification (NCBI taxonomy): domain Eukaryota; kingdom Metazoa; phylum Chordata; class Mammalia; order Artiodactyla; family Bovidae; genus Madoqua; species Madoqua kirkii. The sequence continues at coordinate 26,064 of SJYC01105832.1, read as the reverse complement.
AGTCTGTTGGCGCCCACACCCTGCCCTCCTCGGGCAGGCTGAGCTGCCAGGGGGCACGGCTGTCCTGCAGGCTTGCACACAGCCTCAGTCTGGCTGCCCCCCCTTCCATAGGGTGGATTCCAAGGGCACTTTCTAAAACAAGAAAAACAAACAAACAGAAACCCTGCTGCCAGAATCTGCTTCTTGGAAAAACCAACTGGCAACACTTCTTAAATGAGTTTAAAAAAGGAACTATGGTTACCAAATGATCCAGCAATCCCACTCCTGGGCAAATATGCAGACAAAACTCCAGTAGTTCAAAAAGACACATGCATCCCAGTGTTCACAACAGCACTATTCACAACAGCCAAGACATGGAAGCAGCCTAAATGTCCACTGACAGAGGAATGGATGAAGAACGGTTGAACAGACGTTCAGAAAACCACCAGCTTATATAAAATAACCAACAAGGACCTAGTGTACAGCATAGGGAACTATAATGAATATCTTATAATAACCTATAATGGAAAACAATATACATATATGTTGTTTTCATTTTTCAGTTGCTAAGTCATGGCCAACTGTATGAGCCAGGCGTCCCGCCAGGCTCCTCGGTCCATGGGACTTTCCAGGCAAGAATAGTGAAGTAGGTTGCCATTTCCTTCTCCAGGGGATCTTCCTGACTCAGGAATCGAACCCATGTCTCCTGCCTGCATTGGCAGGTGGATTCTTTACCACTGAGCCACTAAGGAAGCTGTACATACATATGCATGCATGCACACATACACAAACACACACACACACACACACACACACACACACACATATATATCACTGAATCACTTTGCTGAATGAAACACAAGAAGCAAATACACCTGTAAATCAGAAAAATGAACCACAGCTCTAGCTTTCTTGCATTGGAATGTGACTGTCAGGAATATGTATTGGAGATCACTACATTAAATTTAATAACAGTAACTTATAATAGCAGCACAGACCAACCTAGGGCACACCCAGTGCAGCTCGAAGGGATCAGTAGCCCCTGGTTTATTCAGTTCCCACAGAAGCCCTATGAGTGGACCTGTCATTGCTCCCTTTAATCTGCTGGGAGACGAGCAGGGCATGGAGCATTGGAATGTGACTGTCAGGAATATGTATTGGAGATCACTACATTAAATTTAATAACAGTAACTTATAATAGCAGCACAGACCAACCTAGGGCACACCCAGTGCAGCTCGAAGGGATCAGTAGCCCCTGGTTTATTCAGTTCCCACAGAAGCCCTATGAGTGGACCTGTCATTGCTCCCTTTAATCTGCTGGGAGACGAGCAGGGCATGGCATCCCTCAAGCTCCTACTCTTCCTGCGGTGCTCCCAGGCAGTGTGGCTCCAGGCCTGGCCTCCTGACCACCCCCTCACCCCACTTCTCTAGTCCTCTGCTGCATTCACAGCACCACTAGTATCTACCGTGGAATGACACAGTACAAGCACTGCCCGAGGATAAATGACACCTGCCGCTGGGAAGCCTGGACTACATGCCAGCCCTGCTACAGGTCATCGACGGCCTCAAAGTATTATCCTAACGTCAACGTCTCTCTGACTGAGACCTGACTTGGGAGTCCTGTTTCACTAAAAAGAAAGCAAGTTAGATTATATGACTTAAAGTCACACCTCACAAGTAGTGGAGTGCCCTCAAATATAGCATTTCTGTCTCTAAAACAAGTGATCTCAAAGTTCAGTTAGCTATTTAGATTGATGTACTGCACAATTGCACTCATCTCACACGCTAGTAAAGTACTGCTCAAAATTCTCCAAGCCAGGCTTCAGCAATATGTGAACCGTGAACTCCCTGATGTTCAAGCTGGTTTTAGGAAAGGCAGAGGAACCAGAGATCAAATTGTCAACGTCCGCTGGATCATGGAAGAAGCAAGAGAGTTCCAGAAAAACATCTACTTCTACTTTATTGACTATGCCAAAGCCTTTGACTGTGTGGATCACAATGAACTGTGGAAAATTCTGAAAGAGATGGGAATACCAGACCACCTGACCTGCCTCTTGAGAAATCCTGTACACAGGCCAGGAAGCAGCAGTAAGAACTGGACATGGAAAAACAGACTGGTTCCAAATAGGAAAAGCAGTACGTCAAGGCTGTATATTGTCACCCTGCTAATTTAACTTATATGCAGAGTACATAATAAGAAATGCTGGGCTGGAGGAAGCACAAGCTGGAATCAAGATTGCTGGGAGACATATCAATAACCTCAGATATGCAGATGACACCACCCTTATGGCAGAAAGTGAAGAGGAACTAAAGAGCTTCTTGATGAAAGTGAAAGAGGAGAGTGAAAAAGTTGGCTTAAAGCTCAACATTCAGAAAACTAAGATCATGGCATCTGGTCCCATCACTTCATGGGAAATAGATGGGGAAACAGTGGAAACAGTGTCAGGCTTTGTTTTTTAGGGCTCCAAAATCACTGCAGATGGTGACTGCAGCCAGGAAATTAAAAGACGCTTACTCCTTGGAAGGAAAGTTATGACCAACCTAGATAGTATATTAAAAAACAGAGACATTACTTTGCAAACAAAGGTCTGTCTAGTCAAGGCTACGGTTTTTCCAGTAGTCATGTATGGATGTGAGAGTTGGACTGTGAATTAAGCTGAGCGCCAAAGAATTGATGCTTTTGAACTGTGGTGTTGGAGAAGACTCTTGAGAGTCCCTTGGACTGCAAGGAGATCCAACCAGTCTATTCTAAAGGAGATCAGTCCTGGGTGTTCTTTGGAAGGAATGATGCTGAAGCTGAAATTCCAGCACTTTGGCCACCTCATGTGAAGAGTTGACTCACTGGAAAAGACTCTGATGCTGGGAAGGATTGTGGGCAGGAGGGGAAGGGGACAACAGAGGATGAGATGGCTGGATGGCATCACCAACTCAATGGACATGAGTTTAAGTGAACTCCAGGAGTTGATGATGGACAGGGAGGCCTGGCGTGCTGCGATTCATGGGGTCACAAAAAGTCAGAGACAACTGAGCGACTGAACTGAACTGAACTGAACTATATTTAATCCGGTGGCTCAGCTGTAAAGAGTTTGCCTGCAACGCAGGGGATGTGGGTTTGATCCTTGGGTCAGGAAGATCCCCTGGCAAGGACCTGGCAACCCACTCCAGTGTTCTTGCCTGGGGAATCCCATGGACAGAGGAGCCTGGAGGGCTACAGTCCATGGGGCAGCAAAGAGCCGGACACAGCTTAGCGACTAAATAACAACAATCTACGAAAAAATTCTCACCTAAAATGGGCTAAAATCACCATCTTGGGTATCCATCATTTTAGTTCTTTCATCTGAGATACTCTCCAAACATCCCAGAAACATGGAAAAAGGCACTGACCCCCTATGTCAATAAGCACAGCCCTAGCTATGACCCAGGACCTTCTCTCCTAAACCCAGAGGACTTGAACAGACTCCACGCACTTTTTGGATCCCCCTGACTGTGTACTGGAGCTTCTACCCAAAATAAAGACAGAACGTATTCTTCCCTTTTCAGGTGACACGCTGTGAATGAACCACATTATGCACTTGATTCTGCTTTTAGGGTGTTCGTGCCAATTCTACAAAATCCCAGTTCACAATGTATAATAAGATGATGTCCTATTCTGCCTCTTGAAGATAGATTTAATTTCTAGGAGACCACTGAGGCTCTTGGCCCAAGAACAATGGATTTAATCTGGATTAAATTTAGCAAGCAGCAATCTCTCCTAGGGTAGGAATAAAGGACTGGGTAGGGGGGTACAGGATGTTTTCCTTTATGTCATTTCTTTTCAAGGAAGTAGAATTACATGACTTTGTCACCTTGGGAAATAAAGGGTTATAAATTCCTCCTGACAAAAAAGGGAAAGGCATTGGAATCAATTTGCCATGACCAAAGTGGGCTGCAAGGAAGGAAGAAGAGTTCCAACCCCTACCCCCAGGCAATGCCAGCTTTCCGTTGACAGCCGCAAAGCACAGGGCTTCCGCGGCTCACTCCCCACCTTCAGAAATGCACTCACTCTTCATCTCTATTATCTGCTGCCTGAAAACAGTTTCCTGGCAGCAAAAGGTGAGCTGGCCCTCCAGGAAGGTTTCAAATATAAATGACTTAGGTCCTCATCCAAGGTGACTTGTGGTTGACGCCCTTCTCGTCCACCTCAACCCCCTCGAAGGCACTTCATTTTTGCTTTATTACTTTTTCCCTCCAATGGGAGGTTATGGTCCAGAAAAAAATGCTACCAATCAATGGAGACTCCTGATGATGGGCCAGATGTGTGCCCTCTCTCAGGTGCACCTTCATCTGTTTCTCCTTTGCTGGACACCAGGCTCCTCTGTGGTGCCTGGAAGAAGCTTCAGGAAGGCTGCTGTGAGACCCTCCAAGAACAAGAAGAGCAGGGACAAATCCCACAGGGCATGACTTAGCCATCTCTTTACTGCTACGGGTAGCTGACAGCCCCCTGCACGAAATGTCTGCGTCTCCTTCCCCAGGAGGCAGGTTCATCCTCCTCCATGATCTGCTGTGAAAATTGCAACCATTCACCTTTTCCTGGAGAGTTACAACCAAAAACCAGAGTGACAATAGCCTCATCTTTCAAAAACTCCAGGAAGAACCATGGAATTCATCACAAAGGAAGTGACAAATGTCCTTGAAGTAACTTCTAATGATGCAATTCCACAGTCATTTAAAAAATAATGATTGGCAGCTCAAATTCAAAAGATATAGGACAGAAAAGAGATGCTTAGCTTCTACAAAATCAGGTCACATCCATCACACTGAGCCATCCGGCATGACTATTCGGTGTGACTTTCTATGAACGGAGGCCCAGGTTCCATGAGGGAAACTGGAAAAGGCATTGGAACAGCTGAGACTCAAAAGCTACCTACCTGCCTGTATTGTTAGACTTACCAAGTCAAAGCTTATACTGCTTACTACATACAGGCAAATAAATTAAGAGAGGAGGAATCAGGGCAAGGAATAGTGACTTTTCCAGAAAGCCAGCAGACCAAGAAGATTGTGGACTAGTGTCCCAAAGAACCATCTTCCCAAAGTTGGAATTCACGCTTCCTTTACATTAAAAGGGGAGAGGGTATGGCAGGTTGCTGTACACTTCATGCAGGAATCCTTTGTTCTGTTCATGAAGATCTGGTTACAATGTTTTTAATTACCAAGTCAAAGCTTATACTGCTTACTACATACAGGCAAATAAATTAAGAGAGGAGGAATCAGGGCAAGGAATAGTGACTTTTCCAGAAAGCCAGCAGACCAAGAAGATTGTGGACTAGTGTCCCAAAGAACCATCTTCCCAAAGTTGGAATTCACGCTTCCTTTACATTAAAAGGGGAGAGGGTATGGCAGGTTGCTGTACACTTCATGCAGGAATCCTTTGTTCTGTTCATGAAGATCTGGTTACAATGTTTTTATAAGCCTCCAAGAAGACAAATGTTATTGACTGTTCTGCAACTTCTTATCTCTATATACATGGGAAAGTGTGATACCCTTAAAGATTAGAGACTCGAGAATGGGCTATTCTATGTATTTCAGGCTAGAGGCAACACTGACTTGTAACAAAAACAATACAAATGTTTAAGAAAAAGAAACAGATCCCATATGAAGGCAGATTTTGTTCTTCCCCTGTACAGTAATTCATCTTCAGGACAACCTGTAAAATCTCTATTTTACAGAGGAAACACAGGCTCACAGACACTTGGCCTTTGCTCAGGCAGCTACAGCCAACAGAGGCAGAACCAGAAGCAAACCTGAATATTCCTGCAAAGCAATGTGGTTTTGTCACTGGACTTTAGTGACGTATCAACTCCTGTGAGGGTGTTGCGTTAAAATTAAATTTTCCTCAGTTAGCCTAAACTGTCTGCCTGCCTACTAAGTCGCTTCAGTCATATCTGATTCTTTGAACCCCCAGGGATTGTAGCCCGCCAGGCTCCTCTGCCCATAGTATTCTCCAAGCAAGAACACTGGAGTAGGTTGCCATGCCCTCCTCCAGGGGACAGACCCAGGGGTCAAACCCGTGTCTCTTAAGTCTTCCGTATTGGCAGGTGAGTTCTTTACCACTAGCTCCATCCAGAAAACCCTATCTAAACTATTTCCTTAAAATGTTTCAAATGAGAAGAACTCTTCGTCAGATAAAGTGGTGGCTGTGTGGGTGTCTATTAATTAGAATTACCATACTTTTAAATGAGAGCTGATTGACCAAACACTATTTAAATTAAAAAGATGACAATGTGGTGATGCTCTCACTGCAGCTAGTGTAGGTCAATTATGTGAGCACTTCATAAATGAAACTTTATTGCTATTTTATAATTAGGTTTTTTTTATAATTAGATTCACCAGAGACTTATTCACCTCTGGGAAGAGTTACAAGTTTTGAAGAAGAGCAAAATGAAAGAAAATGTCATCACTCATAGAAAATAAAATTTGAAGCAAAGATAAAAATAAAATTCACATGCACATAAGAATCAATTCACACACATATAAGATTCAATTGTTCTTTTAAAAAAAAAAATCAGATTTCTTGAGCCCTAGAGATATGAATCCAATAGGTCTCAAGGAGTTTCTAGGAAGGTTTTATTTGTGTGCTGTTCTCGGTTGGACAGTGAGTGGAAGGCTCGGGGAGGAAGCAGGTTTTCAGATAAGAGCTAAAGTTTAGAATTTGCAAGATGAGATAAGGTAACCCTCCCTAGTACTGCCTTTGAATAGGAGCACTATTAGCTGTGGGCTTCCCCTGTGGCTCAATAGCAAAAGAATCCACCTGACGATGCGGGGGAACAGGAGATGCCAGTTCAGTCCCTGGGTCAGGAAGATCCCCTGGAGGAGGAAATGGCAACCCACTCCAGTATTCTTGCCTGGAAAACACCATAGTGAAGGAAGCTCAGTGGGCTACAGGCCGTGGGGTTGCAAAGAGTCAGACACGACTATACGACTGAGAAAGCACACATTGTTAGCAGTAGCATATAATTAAGTTCTCCCTTCAGATATCATTGAGAGTGATAATAATTAGTGGACAATAATTTGACTAGCTTTTAGGCTGATGCTTCTTTATTGCCTCTTACTATTTGTAGCTACAATAAAAACTCATTAATAGAGAATTTCATGGACTGAAGTGACCCTCTCAATGATTTTTTTTTTAAATGGTTAGTGGAAGCAGTAAGGATTTTTGGCCATCAATTTAGTGAACAGTTTCTTTTTAGTATAAAGGAGACAGAGAAGTCCATATATTACTTATAAAAATGTACATTTCTGTAATATTTCAATCATTCTAGAAAATAATTTGGAAATTAGTACTAATAGTTTCCAAAAACTTTAGCATAGCAATATAAGTTAAATCCTGAAGAAAAATGTGCATGAAGATCTATAAACAAATGTTTAGAACAGTGAAAATCTGGAGATAGAATGAAAGTGAAAAGAAAGTGAAAGGCGCTCAGTCATGTCGGACTCTTTGCTATCCCATGGACTGCAGCACACCAGGCTTCCCTGTCCATCACCAACTCCCAGAGCTTGCTCAGACTCATGTCCATCAAACCAGTGATGCCATCCAATTATCTCATCCTCTGTCATTCCCTTCTCCTGCCTTCAATCCTTCCCAACATCAGGGTGTTTTCCAGTGAGTCAGTTCTTCGCATCAGGTGGCCAAAGTATTGGAGTGTCAGCTTCAGCATCAGTCCTTCCAATGAATATTCAGGACTGATTTCCTTTAGGATTTACTAGTTTGATCTTCTTGCAGTCCAAGGGACTCTCAAGAGTCTTCTCCAACACCACAGTTCAAAAGCATCTCAGCTTTCTTTATAGTTCAACTCTCACACCCATATATGAGTTGTGAAAACCTACTTCCTCCCCACTACTGGAAAAATCATAGCTTTGACTAGATGGGCCTTTGTCAGCAAAGTAATCTCTTTGCTTTTTAATATGCTGTCTAGGTTGATCATAGCTTTTCTTCCAAGGAGTAAGTGTCTTTTAATTTCATGGCTGCAGTCACCATCTGCAGTGATTTTGGAGCCCCCAAAAATAAACTCAGCCACTGTTTCCACTGCTTCCCCATTTGTTCGCCATGAAGTGATGGGAACAGATGCCATGATCTTAGTTTTCTGAATGTTGAGCTTTAAGCCAACTTTTTCACTCTCTTCTTTCACTTTCATCAAGAGACTCTTTAGTTCTTCATTTTCTGCCATAAGGGTATTATCATCTGCATATCTGAGGTTATTGATATTGCTCCTGGCAGTCTTGATTCCAGCTTATGCTTCATCCAGCCCAGCATAAAAAATAAAATTCACATGCACATAAGAATCAATTCACACACATATAAGATTCAATTGTTCTTTTAAAAAAAAAAATCAGATTTCTTGAGCCCTAGAGATATGAATCCAATAGGTCTCAAGGAGTTTCTAGGAAGGTTTTATTTGTGTGCTGTTCTCGGTTGGACAGTGAGTGGAAGGCTCGGGGAGGAAGCAGGTTTTCAGATAAGAGCTAAAGTTTAGAATTTGCAAGATGAGATAAGGTAACCCTCCCTAGTACTGCCTTTGAATAGGAGCACTATTAGCTGTGGGCTTCCCCTGTGGCTCAATAGCAAAAGAATCCACCTGACGATGCGGGGGAACAGGAGATGCCAGTTCAGTCCCTGGGTCAGGAAGATCCCCTGGAGGAGGAAATGGCAACCCACTCCAGTATTCTTGCCTGGAAAACACCATAGTGAAGGAAGCTCAGTGGGCTACAGGCCGTGGGGTTGCAAAGAGTCAGACACGACTATACGACTGAGAAAGCACACATTGTTAGCAGTAGCATATAATTAAGTTCTCCCTTCAGATATCATTGAGAGTGATAATAATTAGTGGACAATAATTTGACTAGCTTTTAGGCTGATGCTTCTTTATTGCCTCTTACTATTTGTAGCTACAATAAAAACTCATTAATAGAGAATTTCATGGACTGAAGTGACCCTCTCAATGATTTTTTTTTTAAATGGTTAGTGGAAGCAGTAAGGATTTTTGGCCATCAATTTAGTGAACAGTTTCTTTTTAGTATAAAGGAGACAGAGAAGTCCATATATTACCTATAAAAATGTACATTTCTGTAATATTTCAATCATTCTAGAAAATAATTTGGAAATTAGTACTAATAGTTTCCAAAAACTTTAGCATAGCAATATAAGTTAAATCCTGAAGAAAAATGTGCATGAAGATCTATAAACAAATGTTTAGAACAGTGAAAATCTGGAGATAGAATGAAAGTGAAAAGAAAGTGAAAGGCGCTCAGTCATGTCGGACTCTTTGCTATCCCATGGACTGCAGCACACCAGGCTTCCCTGTCCATCACCAACTCCCAGAGCTTGCTCAGACTCATGTCCATCAAACCAGTGATGCCATCCAATTATCTCATCCTCTGTCATTCCCTTCTCCTGCCTTCAATCCTTCCCAGCATCAGGGTGTTTTCCAGTGAGTCAGTTCTTCGCATCAGGTGGCCAAAGTATTGGAGTGTCAGCTTCAGCATCAGTCCTTCCAATGAATATTCAGGACTGATTTCCTTTAGGATTTACTAGTTTGATCTTCTTGCAGTCCAAGGGACTCTCAAGAGTCTTCTCCAACACCACAGTTCAAAAGCATCTCAGCTTTCTTTATAGTTCAACTCTCACACCCATATATGAGTTGTGAAAACCTACTTCCTCCCCACTACTGGAAAAATCATAGCTTTGACTAGATGGGCCTTTGTCAGCAAAGTAATCTCTTTGCTTTTTAATATGCTGTCTAGGTTGATCATAGCTTTTCTTCCAAGGAGTAAGTGTCTTTTAATTTCATGGCTGCAGTCACCATCTGCAGTGATTTTGGAGCCCCCAAAAATAAACTCAGCCACTGTTTCCACTGCTTCCCCATTTGTTCGCCATGAAGTGATGGGAACAGATGCCATGATCTTAGTTTTCTGAATGTTGAGCTTTAAGCCAACTTTTTCACTCTCTTCTTTCACTTTCATCAAGAGACTCTTTAGTTCTTCATTTTCTGCCATAAGGGTATTATCATCTGCATATCTGAGGTTATTGATATTGCTCCTGGCAGTCTTGATTCCAGCTTATGCTTCATCCAGCCCAGCATGATGTACTCTGCATATTAAGTTAAATAAGCAGGGTGACAATATACAGCCTTGATGTACTCCTTTCCCAATTTGGAACCAGTCTGTTGTTACATGTCTGGTTCTAACTCTTGCTTCTGGACCTGCAAACAGATTTCTCAGGAGGCAGGTGAGATGGTCTGATATTCCCATCTCTTTAAGAATTTTCCACAGTTTGTGATGATCCACATAGTCAAAGGTTCTGGCATAGTCAATAAAGCAGATGTTTTTCTGGAACTCTCTTGCTTTTTTAATGATCCAACGGATGCTGGCAATTTCATCTTTGGTTCCTCTGTCTTTTCTAAATCCAGCTTGAACATCTAGAATTTCACGGCTCATGTACATGCCTGGCTTGCAGAATTTTGAGCATTACTTTGCTAGTGTGTGAGATGAGTGCAATTGTGAAGTAGTTTGAACATTGTTTGGTATTGCCTAATACCAACCTATTTCAATCTTGTGGCCACTGCTGAGTTTTCCAAATTTGCTGGCATATTGAGTGCAGCACTTTTACAGCATCATCTTTTAGGATTTGAATTAGTTCAGCTGAGCTATAAATGGTCACAAATAGGGAAATGAGAAAATTATGATATACTGGAATATATAATATAATACATTTCTTTTTAAATTTTTTATAAAAGTTTAAAATAATACGAAAAAAAGCTTTCCAAGGAAAGTTAATGCTTTAAAATCATCTTAAACTAAGGTACTTTTAACTAGGCTAACCAAAAATGAAAAAAAAAAGCACCTCTAAAAGAGATCATAAAAAATATTCCAAGGTATTAAAAGACATCTTTAAAAGGTGAGATTGTGAATAATTAGCATTTGTTTGGTTTTACATTTTTCAGGCTTTCCCCAAAGCAAAATATGTCTTTTATAATTTTATAAGTAATTTTCTTCAAAAAAAGGAAGACATGCTTTCTTTTCAATGTAATATAGGCCACAATTTCTATTTCTGGGTCAGGAAGTTCCCCTGAAGAAGGGATAGGTTACCCACTCCAGTATTCTTGGGCTTCCCTGGTGGCTCAGATGGCAAAGTATCCACTTGCAATACAGGAGACCTAGGTTCAGTCCCTGGGCTGGGATGATCCTCTGGAGAAGGTCATGGCAACTCACTCCAGTATTCTTGCCTAGAGAATCCCATTGGACAGGGGAGCCTGGAGGGCTGCGGCCCATGGGGTCGCAAAGAGTTGGACATGGCTGAGCAACTAAGCACCACAGAGCAGAGGCCACAGTTACAGATTTTCTCCTAAATGCACTAAAAAATGAAGATAAAATCTTGTTTCTTGATGTTTGATGGCTCACAGTGTGTCAGCTGGCTTCCCATAGGACAAGCCAGAGAGAAGGCACCATAGGGACAAGCCACTGTCTCCTTGTCTCTGACCCCAGAAGGGGGATTCCATGGTCTCTGCCAACATTCATTCAATTAGGACACAGTCCAGAGTCACTCAAGAGAAGTAGATCACACAACAGGATGAATGCAAAGACAGGGATCACTGGAAGGCTGCTGACCCCCAAGGGGTCTAGCATGAGGCCCGCATTGTTGATATGGAAAGGTGTTCGCTTCTCCCAAACAGAAAACCTAGACAGTGCCCTCCAAATTCTTCTACTGTGTGTATAAAGCTTTATCAGTCATCAAAGCTCAGTCTCATCAGGTGTCCCTCCCATGGACCCCTGGCCCCCAGGACCCCTGCTGGAGGAGCTGTGGCCTGGGGAGGTAGGGGGCATGCATGCTTGAAGTGTGGAGTTTGGAACACATTTGCTAGAAAAAAAAAAAATAGACAGTCAATGTTTTCCCAGGCCAACTACATGAAGCCTATTTAAAACCTTAAAACTTCAATAGTAACATGAACCTTAAAAAAGTACAATGCTACTATGTCAACAAGCATCAAATTGATAATATAATTAATCATTATTCTGTGGAAAAATACATTTTTAGTTCTAAACAACTGACTTACAGGTAGACATCAGGAATATAGTCACTTATTATCTGGCCTCATATGTGCACACAAAAGGTATTAATAGCTGTATGCCTTTTTGGATAATTTCAAGGATAACTGATCAAATTCTAAAGCCCTTAAAATAATTAGGACAACTGCCCATTTCACCCAAAATAGCATAGTCAACAATAGCAGCAACAACTTTTTCTGTATATGAAAAAGAATAATAAGGCCATTCTATACAGCAGATTTCAGTTTGTTGTTTTAATAACAGTAATCACATGAAATTACTAGTCTAGTAGCACAAGTTGAGCTTGCAATGAACCTCTCATTTATAAATAGGGAGTTAGGAAGTTACAGTTATTACTATGGTCACTGCTAATTTACAGATCAATATCCCATAACACATCTGCCAATAATAGCCAGGCACATTGGGGATTCAATAATTAATAGAATGGAAATGATGAGTTTTAACATTTCCAATGAAAGCAATCACAACTATAATTCTGGCTAGCCCAGTTTTTAGGGTTTTTTATGCTCTTTCTATAACCATCACTTTGTTGTTATTTAGCTGCTAAGTCATAGCCAATGCTTTCACGATCCACCTGCTATGCAGAACATGTACATTCAATTTCTGGATTGGGAAGATTCCCTGGAGAAGGAAATGGCAACCCACTCCAGTATTCTTGCCTGGGAAATCCCATGGACAGAGGAGCGTGGCAAGCTATAGTCCATGGGGTCACAAAGAGTCAGACATGACTGAAGCAATGCACAGACTGTAGTCCATCAGGCTCCTCTGTCCATGGGGTTTCCCAGGCAAGAATACTGGAATGGGTTGCCATTTTGTTCTCCAATGGATCTTCTAGACCAGGGATGAACCCAGCAGGTGGATCCTTCATCACTGGGCCACCAGGGAAGCCAACCATCACCTGAGTATGAGGATATTTTCTATCCTACAGTGTACTGAATTTCTCTTTTTTTCTTTCCCTCTCTCCATCTCTCTTTGCCTCTCTGTCTCCTTCTTTCCTATTGCTCCCAGGCTGAGGTTTCTGATAACCATGCACTAAAAAATTCCCGTAAATATAAGTCACAATCCCCTTTTGCCTCATTCGCATTGAAGGGCAGTAAGAAAGTGATTACATTTTCTTCTGCCTGTAGCTTTAAAGCAGCCACTTGACCTCTAGCAACCTTGAACCAAAATTTACTTTAGAGGTTTGTCATTTTGATAGCCGAACATGATGTTGCATTTCCCTTGAGGAATTTATTCTAAATCAGTCTCTCAGGTTTATTTGGGTTTTCCCCTACTATCTTGGCCTCAAGTGTATGTTTTCCCTTTTTCTTCTCATTGGATCTAGCAATACATCATATTCCATTCTGACACTCAAAAAATGAAATATTTTTTGTTTACATTTTGCCCAGCTCAGGTAGATGAACAAATGAAAAATGTGTGTATTCTATTTTTTTGGGAACAAGGAAAAGTTTGTTCTATGTGTGTGTGTGTGTGTGTGTGTGTGTGTGCAAGTGTGTATATCTATATATTTATTATGGTCATTCTAAGTACTTCTCTTTGCTGAGATGCTTAATCCTACTTTGTTTGGTTAAACTGCTATGTTATTATTTAGGTTGTGATGGAATTATTTTTCCCAGAAAATGTTCACTGAGTGCCTATGTGAGTCAGGCACTATCCTGAGTACTAGGAGCTGGGTATGCAAATGAGACGTTCTCTGTTCTGCTGAATTTCCACTCTAATGAAGAAGATAAGTTGATGTCACACAAGTATCTTTTCATATCCCTTCACTTTGGTTAAGAATACAACCACCTCTCTAGAAATCAGTTTCCAGACATACAAATCATGGAAGACTTTCCAGGGAGAACACATGATTGGGGAACTTGGAACTGGGTTTTCACATTGTCCAGCTTCTTCCTCCACCAGCCACTGAGGCTGGGAGACCCTTTATCCAACGGACCCTCACCTTCTCCCTAGGCAATTATATTGTGTCCAGTGGCTATCACGTGTATAAAGGTGATGCTCACATTTATTTCTTGGCTCACGTTTCTTCTTTGAACTAGCTTTCCTTGGATTAGATCCATATATTATACTGCCTTTGGCTTTTTCTCTTGAGATGTCATTAAGTCACCTCCATACATTGGACCTGTGTCTGGTCTGCATGACCCTGAAGGACCCTGGTCCTCTTGCACTGCTCCAATTCCTAAACAAGATACCATGTGTCCACAAGCCATTCAGATCTGAGCTCTAGCATCAGTTCTCATGGCTGCCCTACCTCAATCCCCCTTCCCATCATTTCCTGTTTACATAGTAGCCTGTGTTTCCCTTTCATTGTACTTGCTACAAGTTATAACCATATATTGGTGTGGATATGAATATTTTAAAACAATATACAAATACTATTATAGCTCCAACAGTTATACTGTAGCCATTATTATAGCCCCAATAGTGCTTAGAATCAATACTCAAAAAAAAAAAATGTTTTGCAGGGCAGAAATAGAGACACAAACATAGAGAACAGACTTTCGGACACGGGGCAAGAAAGGGTGGAATGAACTGAACTGACATATATATACTACATGTGCAAAATGGATAGCTGGTGAGAAGCTGCTGTACAGCACAGGGAGTTCAGCTCGGTGCTCTGTGATGACCTAGAGGGGTGGGATGGGGTGGGGGGTTAGAGCTGAGACTAAAGAGGGAGGGGATATATGTACACATATGGCTGATTCACACTGTCGTACAGCAGAAACACACACAACGTTGGTGTGGCGGTGTACATAGTAGTGTCTGACTCTTCGCAACCACACGGACTATGGCCCGCCAGGCTCCTCTGTCCATGGGATTTCCAAGGCAAGAATACTGCAATCGGTTGCCATTCCGTTTACCAGGGGATCTTCCTGTCCTAGGAATTGAACCCACATCTGTGGGGTCTCCTGCATTGGCAGGCAGATTCTTGCCACCTGGGAAGCCCAACACAACACTGTAAAGCATTATATTCAAATAATAAAAGAAAAAGAATGTTAAATGGGTAAATGAATAGCGTTGGATTCACTTCTAAGCAGAAAGGAACAGTTGCTGGCTTCCTGTGCCCTTGGCAAGGGTAAGAGTTCATTTTGAGTCATGGAGTTACCGGAAGAGTGTAGGGAGTTCAGCTGCTAGCCAACAAACAGGCCAGGTAGGTGGAAAGAAAATTTTGCTTTCTTTCAGATGCTGGCCACTGCAGAGGGGTGGGGATAGGGGAGTGGAGAGGAGGACTGACATCTGTCCAAAGCCCAGCTCCCTCCCCTGGCAACCAGTGGACAGGAGCTTTTGTAGAGAGAAAGAGGGGGCTACCTGCAGAAACGGCACAGTCAGCTCCGGCAGGCACCTTCACACTGCTCACCAGTCTGGTGGCATCTTGGTCGTCTCAGGCATAGTTCGTCTTCCGTTCCAGGGTCCATTTGTTCCCGTTTCTTTGAGGCCATCCTCAGGACTGTGGCAGCTTTTCTTGTGGGTACCGTCCTTAACTGTGCTTAATGAGTACATTACTGTCATTTGGCCTCATTTGACTGTTTACCTTTGTTTATGCATTTCTCTGATTAAACTTATCCTTTGAGTAAAGTTTTCCACAGACAAAAGGAGGGCAGAGGACATGGGGCAGGGGCGTGGCAAGGACCAGAGGGTCCTTCTCTGCATCAGTCCGGCATGGCCGAGGAGGTTTACAAGGAATCTGGAGACTATGCACCATCCAGGGCACACCGTGAGGGTTATCTTGAAGTTTCCTTAATCTTCTCCTCCAGAGGACTGAGCAGAGTCTCTGGCCTGGTGCCTTCTGAGAGGCAGGAGTCACAAGAAGGAATGGGGAGCAGGGCTTCTTCTCCAGCAGCCAAAAGAAAGAGCTGTGAGAAGCCCCCGCCTGGTCTCCATGCCAGCAGAAGCCGCTAGCAGACTGGGAGCAGTCGCCACGGCAGACAACAGCAGCCGTGGATTTTTCCTTCCCCAGCCACTACTTGGAGCAGCTGCCAATAAGACTCTCCATCACAAGGATGGTCCCCAGACACCTGCTCCAGAAGAGAGCACAAATGAGGGATGCCACTCAGACAGACAGACATCCGCAACTGAGCCGTCTCTGTGGAGACATCCTGTCTCCAGAGGGCAGCAATCTTCATCTCACAAGAAGAGATGGTAACAACTGACCTTGGGGAAACACAACTGAATTAGAGGCTTGGAAAGTTTATGTTTGGTTCAGCTCTACATATAGATGTGTGTTTGAGATAACTGAAATCAAGAACCTCCTAGAGTAGTGAAAATAAACACAAAAACATATGAGACAGCAAAGGAAACCATAAATAAAACAAAAAGACAATCCTCAGACTGGGAGAAAATATTTGCAAATGCAACAACTGACAAGGGATTAATCTCCAAAATATATAAGCAACTCATTCAGCTCAGTATTAAAAAGATGGACAAATAACCCAATCAAAAAACAGGCAGAAGATCTAAATAGACATTTCTTCAAAGAAGACATACTTATGATCCAGAAGCACATGATAAGACATTCAATATCACTAATTATTAGAGAAATGCAAATCAAAACTACACTGAGGAATCATCTCATACTGGTTAGAATGGCCATCATCAAAAAAATAAATCTACAAACAATACATGGTTGGGAGGGTGTGGAACAAAGGGAACTCTCCTACACTGTTGGTGGGAATGTAAATTGATACAACCACTATGGAAAACAGTGCAGAGGTTCACTGAGAAAGTGAAAATTGAATTACCACATGGTACAGAAATCCTGCTCCTGGGAATATACCTAAGGAAAACCATAATTCAAAGACACATGCACCCCCCCTGCTCATCAGAGCATTATTTACAATAGCCAGGACATGGAAGCAACCAGCAACAGAGAAATGGATAAAGAAGATGTGGTATATACACAAATGGAATATTACTCAGCCATTAAAAGGACAATATAATGCTATTTGCAGCAGCACAGATGGATCTGGAGATTGTCATCCTGAGTGAAGTAAATAAGACACTGAAGGACAAATATATGACATCACTTGTATGTGGAAACTAAAAAGAAAGGGTACAAAGTAACTTGTTTACCAAAAGAAAATAGTCATAGATATAGAACACAAACTTACAGTTACCAGGGGATAAGGAGGGCATGATAAATTAGGACATTGAGAGTGATATATACATGCTGCTGCTGCTGCTGCCAAGTCACTTCAGTCGTGTCCAACTCTGTGCGACCCCATAGACGGCAGCCCACCAGGCTCCCCTGTCCCTGGGATTCTTCAGGCAAGAACACTGGAGTGGGTTGCCATTTCTTTCTCCAATATACATGCTACTTATATAAAATAGATAACTAATAAGAACCTGTTGTATAGCACTACTCAATACTCAACACTCTGTAATGGCCTATATGGGAAAAGAATATATATATATAGAGAGAGAGAGAGGGAGGAGGGGCATGTGTATATCTACTATAGAGCTGCCATGCTCCTCTGTCCATGGGATATCCTAGGCTAGAATACTAGAGTAGGTTGCATTTCCTTCTCCAGGGGATCTTCCTGAACCAGGGATCAAACCCCTGTCTCCTGCATTGGGAGACACATTCCTTACCTCTGTGCCACTTGGGGAGTCCCAGTTTCCAAAGCATACTCTGCCAAATGTCCTAAATACCACTGGTAAAGAAACATGTCCTCTTCACAAAACAAGGGGAGAAGATCCAAAGACCTCTGATATCCTCTCCAGCTGTTTTCATCTTTTTGTTTTATTCTTTCCTCAGTAACCTCCTATGACCTCTGACAAGGTCATTCAAAAGTGTCAGCCCAGCTTTCAAGAACCTACATAATGTGACCCAAATTTTCCTCTCCAAATGTGTTCACTGCATGTATCTGATATGTCAGTCACCCTTCCCTACACAAATATACTAGGAGATTCCTTCCCGATGCTTTGCGTCTTCCTCAGTGCATTTCCTGGTTCTGTCTTAAGTCAAGAGCAAGTGCCCCCTGCTCCACAATGCTGCCCCCAGTCACCTCAGTCCTTATAGAGGGCTAAGGTCCTGCCACAATTCATGTGTGCACTCCCATGACCTTCGGATCATCTAAGTGTCTTTGAATATCTCTAAATGCATTTTAAGGCTCTTTAAACAGAAAATAGTTTTCAGATCTTTGTGTCTCCCACAGGATTTAGTTACAGGGACTTTTCCAGCGGTCCAGTGACTAAAACTTCATACTCCCAATGCAGGGGGCCTGGATTCAACCCCTGGTCAGTGAACCAGATCTCCTACGCCCCCAACTAAGAGTTCACACAGAGCAGCTAAAGATCCCACATGCTACAATTGAGACCCAGTGCAGTCAAACAGATAAATACAAAAATGTTTTTAAAAAGAATGTAACTATAAATATCATGAAATCAAAAAAGCTTCATTAAGTGAATATAACCCCAAAGAATTAAAATGAATGTAAGTTTAGTCAATGGTGTCGGTTAAAGGGGAAGACAGGGAGCCTTTAACACCTCAACAGATACATCCTTATCCCTTGACGTGCCTTCTCCTACCAGAGGCTGCTTCTGTGTCCTACATTCATCACATTGAAATACTCTAAACTTCTTTATCACACTTTCTCTGTTCTATAGCCACGTATAAAGTCTTTTACAAGTGGCCCAGGGTTCAAGGCCAAAGTCAGCCTTTTCTCCTATAAGAGTTCCCCTTGCCTTCCTGGTTGGAGTGAATTTCCCTCTCCTCACTCTTGTTTTCTCACTTTCTGTGTCCATCTTTTATGACCTTGAATTATAGTTGGTTCTATTGCCTCTCTGAGTCACCCCAGTGAGTGGCAACCTCCTTGAGAATGGGAACTGCTCATTTCATGTTTCTCTTTTATATCTCTCAGAATATCAGCACAGACTCGGCAATAGTAGGTGATAAAATAATATTTATTAAATTATCTTGGGAAAGATGCCCCAGCAAATTTAGCCAGCCTTTATGCTGAAGGAGATGGATGACTTACTATACTCACTTCTACAGAGTGGATTTAAAAGAAACTGTGTTCTAAATCAAAGCAAAACTGTGTTTTATCTCAAACAGAAAGCAGAAGAGGAAATGTGAAGAGGGCATGATTATGCATGTGGAAAGCCAGCTAAGATTCTGAAGACTTTCAGAAAAGAAAAGAATTTTTTAAAAGACACATAGAGGCTGATGTTACAAATGGTTTTCTTAAAATATGGTTCACATCCCATGGATTGTCTAAGTGATAGAGATTCTCAGTCTTATTTTTAACATTAATATTTTGCATTTATTATAATGTGTTAGAAAAAATACATTAACGATGTTAAGAATAGTTTTGCTTAAGATGATGATCAAGTAAAATTTAACATGCAAAGGAAACAAAATGTAAATCATAGTTCAAATAATGTGAGGTATAGTAAAAGGCATGAGACAAACATGGCCACAGCTTAAGAAAGCAGTACCTTGTTCTAACTGGAATCAAGGTCATGAACTTTCAGAGTTCCTGTTTCCTCAGTCCTACCACTTAACCTTGGGCCACTTCCTAAGGGTCTCTGAATACTAATCATAAATCGCTCTCAAGTGTTTTCAATACCTTGGGGTATTTACTTTTTAAAAGAAGACATTGCATCACTAGTTGTTGCTTAGTCGCAAAGCAGTGTCCAACTCTTGGCAGCCCCATGTACTGCAGCCTGCCAGGCTCCTCTGTCCATGTTATTTCCCAGGAAGAATACTGGAGTGGGTTTCCATTTCCTTCTCCAGGTCTTCCCGACTCAAGGGTCGAAACTGCATCTCCTGCATAATAGGCAGATTCTTCACTGCTGAGCTACCAGGGAAGCCCACATCACCAGTTACTCGTGCAACTTCTACCAACATCCCTGAATTTCCTCTACCTCTGTCTTTTCATTTTCCTGCAGCTCTGGTTCCCTGAAGTCCCTGCCTCTTATGGAGCCCTGCAGCTCCAGTGATTAAGCTTCTTTGTCCCTGGTGACAGGCCTCTCTTCTTCCTGAGAGGGGCATGCTTCTTTGTTTGCAGCAAACTCCCCTCTGTCTGCAGGGCCATCATGAACTGTCGGCATGTTTTCCATCTCAGTTTCTGGTGGTCCATGTCCTGGCAAATGTTCCTTCCCAGTGACCCTGTACTAAGCTCTGTGCAGCCTACTCGTCAAGGACAGTGGATCTCTCTCTCCAGGGGCTGAAGTTTCTAACACAATACTGTCCTTGGCATCACTGATTGAAAGCTGTGTCATGGGTTGCCTTGTTATACTCACTTATCCTCAACATCTAATCAAGGTATTAGTCTTTGCAGCTGAATCTTAGGTAAATGATTATGTAAGATTGCTTCTCTGACTACTTGATGATCCCTGACCTTGCTGTTTTATTCAATGAGTGATTGGACCAGCTCACATCTGAAAATCAGATTCAGTTCCAAAGTGCCAAACAGATCAGTCTGATTAAACAGGAATAAAGAATGGAGTAAGAACCAACTCTTTCAGTATAAAAACATTAGACCATACATCCCGGTAAGCTTTCAACTTGTTTAAAATATTATATTTGTTGTTGTTCAGTCACTGAGTTGTGTCTGACTCTTGGCAATCCCATGGACTGCAGCATGCCAGGCTTCCCTGTCTTTCACTGTCTCCCAGAGTTTGTTCAAACTCATGTCCATTGAGTCAGTGATGTCATTCAACCACCTCATCCTCTGTCATCCCCTTCTCCTCCTGTCCTCAATCTTTCCCAGCATCAGGGACTTTTCCAATGAGTCTGCTCTACACATCAGGTGGCAACATCAGTCCTTCCAGTAAATATCCAGGGTTTATTTCCTTTAGGATCACACAGGTGCTTATTTTCCAATCTTCTTACTTTTTTGCCTTCTACACGCATCCTTCTAAAGGAAACAGAAAATGATGGTGCAAATTCAACAAAACAGCAGAAGTCAGGACCATCATTTCAAGACAGGACCATATTCTTCATTGCTGTTCATCATCTAGAAACATAAAAATGATCTTTGTAGACAAAACATGAAGGTGCTAGAGGAGGAAATGGCAACCCACTCCAGTATTCTTACCTGGAGAATTCCATGGACAGAGGAGCCAGGCGGGCCCCAGTCCAAGGGTCACAAAGAGTCAGACACGACTGAGCAACTGAGAACACAGGCACCCACGCCTCAAGTAGAGAAAGCCTGCACAGCAACGAAGACCCAGCACAGCCAAAAAGTAAACACAGTAAAATCTAGGAAAATGCAGGCTTTGGTCCCAACCCCAATCCTCAGATCCTGCATCAGAGGCCCCAATGGGGCCTTGAGATCTGCCACTTTCTCCAGCACCAGATGATTCTAGAGGCCATTAGGCTTTTAGAACCACTTTCTAGAAGGAAACACACTTTGGGAAATGCTGTGACTGAATACATACCTGTATTTAAACCTGTATTTAAGTCTGTGTTTAAACATGGATATGGATGCTATAAGAAACAAAATATACATTTATTTAATTGTTGGAAGAAAAAAAACACACGATGGTACATTGACTGTTATTTATCCTCCTCTATCTGCCTGGCTTGACGACAGCTTCAAACCAGGAGCAGGTGGTTCAGAGGGACAGTAAGTGTGCAGCCTCATCAGCCTGGAGCTCTTTTATTCTTTATGGTGAAGTGCATTCCCATGTTTTTTGTCATGTCTATTTTTGAGAAACCACTTGCATAGCTTTTATAAGAAGATGTCACTGTGCCTCTGGTGCAGGTGAAGGGGAATCTAATTTCATTACAGTTAAGTGCCTGCCTCCCATCACCCTCCAGTATAGCATAACACAGTATATTGTGAGGCTGTAATAAATAGGAAGGAGGTGGGTTGCGATGCCTTTTAGGAGGAGCCAAATTACTTTGGGCCACACTTCTGCCTCTTCAGTTCATCCTATTTGCTGCCGTTTCACAACCTAATTACAGGATTTTCTGGAAATTACTGTCCGGCGGTAACAGGATGACCTGCTTTATGGAGCAGAGACAGGCAGCCCCAAAGGCTTCAGCCTTCACCACTGCCTCCATGTAATTGCATCGCCCTTCCCTGCGAATCCTCCATAGGCGGGAAGTAAATGAAATATTATAATTACCTTTTATTCCCTTTCCCCTGAAGCCAGAATTCGGACAGTGTGCATCCAGAGGAGAGAAGTAGGGGATGAGGACTTTAAGAATAATCCTAGTGGTCTGTTCAAGGGGAAGTAAGTGCCCCACCCCCAGCCTTTTGGCTGCACACAAACTGCATCAATAGCCACACGTTTTGTTCACTTAGCAAAGTGTAAGACCCGTCTGTTTAAATCAACATCACCGTGAGACACGTTGGCGCAATCCTGGAGAAAATGTCTATTACAGAAATATATATGTGCAAGGCACAAGGATTCGAAAGGATTTATCTGAAGGAAAGAGACAGTTGAATAGAGCTGAAAGAACAAATGGGCACTTTCAGGCTATCCAAAAAACATGCAAAAGCTCATTTCTGCTCCTTATGAGACAATTTTATTGGAGACATTTCAGTGAGATGCCTAAGTGGGACCTGAACATTGAAAGGATGAGTGAGTTTAGGCCTGCAGTTCTCTAGGCTTTCAGAAAATGCTTTATCCAATCCAACGAGCTTTAATGGATGAGATAAAAGCAATTCTCTGATTTAAGTTCTACTCATGAGCCTAAGTATGAAAATAATCTCTAATTCAACAAGACTTTTATTTGGTTTGTTTGTTTTTTTTGATATGGACCATTCTTAAAGTCTTTACTGAACTTGTTACATTATCTCTGTTTTATGTTTTGGTTTCTTGGCCATGAGCCTTGTGGGATCATAGCTCCTCAACCAGGGATTGAACCATGACCTCCTGCATTAGAAGGCAAAGTCTTAACCACTGGACTTCCAGGGAAGTCCCAAATTCTGCAAGTCTTGACTTGAAGGAAGGAAATGGCCCTTCCCTGTGTGTCCTCTGCCTTTGGTGGTGGTGGGCTGAGTGTAACTGTAGACTAATCACTGGTGATGTATTCTCCAATTGCTCAGCAGGCAGTTCTTTGAAAATAAAAAAAAACAATGGAATTCAGTGAATTTCTACCTCCCTCCTGAAGACTTCTAAGCTGGGACAAGGCTCCATGTCCTTGAAAAGTATCTTTAGAGTTGCACTTTATGAAAATTCTATTATCTAGATATAATTCCCTCAAATGCATCTTTGAAGATGGGAAAGAGGTGACATGCGCTTTAGCCAGGTGTCTCTTCTGAAGAAAAAAAAACTGTAAACTGCTGCTTTCACTAAGTGTGCGCATGCATGCTAAGCCGCTTCAGTCATGCCCAGTGCCTTACGACCTGCCAGGCTCCTCTGTCCCTGGCATTCTCCAGGCAAGAACACTGGAGTGGGCTGCCACACCCCGCTCCAGGCGATCTTCCAGACAGAGGGATCAAACCCACATCTCTTGCATTGCCTCCTGAATTGCAGGCAGATTCTTTACCGCTTAAGCTGCCAGGGAAGACCTCACTAAGAATCAGTCATCTAATATTCCTTCGGCAAATAGGCATTGTGTGCCGACCTCAGCATCATGCTCAGAGCCAGGGCACAGGAATAAATGAACTGGCAATGCATCCACTCTCCTGGAATTCAAATTGGAGTAGGGAGCCATCCAGGAAAGTACATACTATATAGCAAGGAATTTAAGTCTGATGGTGAGATGTAGAGCAAGGGAGGGGTAGACAGGGCAGGCAAAGGGCCTGGAGAGGTGTTTTTTATATCATTTGAGGAAAACCTGCAGAGATGGAACACCTCAGGATGGGCTGGATCATATCTGGGTATCATAGGCCAGGGGGCTGCAACAGAATGATGGAGGAGAAGAGGGTGGTGGTAGCAGATGGAAGCAGAGACTGGGCTATGGCCAGGAAAGGGAGAGCCTTGTGGGCTTTCTGGGACATTACAGGAGATTCTCTGGCTGCCATGTGGACAAGAAATGGCAGGGGTGGGAAAGCACTTGGGAAACCAGTTAGGAGGCTACTGAAGTCAACCAAGGGAGAGAGACGGAGGCACAGACCCAGTACTCTTTACAAAGCCATTTCATAACCTCCACAGAAGCTACTGAGTCAAGCAAGAGTTGTCATTTTGTGTCAACTGTCAGCTGAGTGTGGACGGTGACCGCTGCCATGAAATTAAAATATTCTGGCTCCTTGCAAGAAAAGCTATGACAAACTCAGATAGCATATTAAAAAAGCAGAGATATCACTTTGCTGACAAAGGTCCTTATAGTCAAAGCTAA
The DNA here is from genome assembly GCA_006408675.1 of Madoqua kirkii. Taxonomy (NCBI): domain Eukaryota; kingdom Metazoa; phylum Chordata; class Mammalia; order Artiodactyla; family Bovidae; genus Madoqua; species Madoqua kirkii. Next base: position 1,748 of record SJYC01105832.1, on the reverse strand, counting down.
GGTTTCTCCAGTAGTCATGCACAGATGTGAGAGCTGAACCATAAAGAAGGTTGAGCACCAAAAAATTGATGCTTGTGAATTGTGGTGCTGGAGAAGACTATTGAGAATCCCTTAGACTGCAAGGAGATCAAACCAGTCAATCCTAAAGGAAATCAGTCCTGAATATGTACTGGAAGGACTGATGCTAAACCTCCAATACTTTGGCCACCTGATGCAAAGAGCCACCTCATTGCAAAAAAAAAAAAAAAAACCTGATCCTGGGAAAGACTGAGGGCAGGAGGGTAAGGGGGTGACAGAGGATGAGATGCTTGGATGGCATCACCAACTCAATGGACATGAGTTTGAGTAAATTCCAGGAGATAGTGAAGGGCAGGGAAGCCTGGCATGCTGCAGTTCACAGAGTCACAGAGTCAGACATGACTTAAGAGACTGCACTGCGGGGCTCCCTTGGTGGCTCAGTGGTAAATGATCTGCCTGCACGAGCTGATGAGACAAAGCTCAGGAAGCAGACCCAAATCTGATCTGCCTGCTGTCTCTGCCCACTCCAGGGACCTCCCCTTCACTGCCAGTGTCCTAACAAGAATGACCCCCTCCCCAGATGAACAACCAGACAACCTGATGAGCAACCTGACTGTGGCCAGTGCTAGGCGAGGCAAGGAAAATCATTCACAAAGGCAAATGAAAGAGCTACACAGAGATGCAAAATGACACTCATGAAGGAGATCAAAAATGAACAAACCTATCTCAGTAAAATCAAAGAAGTATTATCTTTTGAGGGGGTAAAAGCTACAAACCCCAAGTGTTAAGAAAGGATAATATTGAAACATACATTCAGTTCAGTTCAGTTCAGCTCAGTCGCTCAGTCATGTCTGACTCCTTGCAATCCCATAAATCGCAGCAAGCCAGGTGTCCCTGTCCATCACCAACTCCAGGAGTTTACCCAAACTCACGTCCATCAATTTGGGGATGCCATCCAGCCATCTCATCCTCTGTCATCCCCTTCTCTTCCTGTCCCCAATCCCTCCCAGCATCAGGGTCTTTTCCAATGAGTCAACTCTTCGCATGAGGTGGCCAAAGTATTGGAGTTTCAGCTTCAGCATCAGTCCTTCCAGTGAACACCCAGAACTGATCTCCTTTAGGATGAACTGGTTGGATCTCCTTGCAGTCCAAGGGACTCTCAAGAGTCTTCTCCAACACCACACTTTAAAAGCATCAATTCTTTGGTGCTCAGCCCTCTTCACAGTCCGAATCTCACATCCATGCATGACTACTGGAAAAACCATAGCCTTGACTAGATGGACCTTTGTTGGCAAAGTAATATCTCTGCTTTTTAATATGCTATCTAGGTTGGTCATAACTTTCCTTCCAAGGAGTAAGTGTGTTTTAATTTCATGGCTGCAATCACCATCTACAGTGATTTTCCCATATGTAAAGTAGATAGTCAGTGGGAATTTGCTGTATGATGCAGGGAGCTCAAATCAGATGCTCACCTAGAGGGGTGTGGTGGGGTGGGAGATGGGAGAGAGGTTCAAGAGGGAGGGGACATATGTACACCTATGGCTGATTCACGGTGATGTATGGCAGAAACCAACCTAATATTGTAAAGCAATCATCTACCAATTAAAAATAAATAAGTTAAAAAAGAAAGGATAATACATTAATATAAAGAGGTAAAATATGAGTTGGAAATGGTCAGAAAAAATAACAGTAATAACAATAAAGGAAGAGAAAATGCAGTCAAGGATTGT
>SJYC01105830.1:0-11018 GCA_006408675.1 Madoqua kirkii | reverse complement strand
AAACATTAGACCATACATCCCGGTAAGCTTTCAACTTGTTTAAAATATTATATTTGTTGTTGTTCAGTCACTGAGTTGTGTCTGACTCTTGGCAATCCCATGGACTGCAGCATGCCAGGCTTCCCTGTCTTTCACTGTCTCCCAGAGTTTGTTCAAACTCATGTCCATTGAGTCAGTGATGTCATTCAACCACCTCATCCTCTGTCATCCCCTTCTCCTCCTGTCCTCAATCTTTCCCAGCATCAGGGACTTTTCCAATGAGTCTGCTCTACACATCAGGTGGCAACATCAGTCCTTCCAGTAAATATCCAGGGTTTATTTCCTTTAGGATCACACAGGTGCTTATTTTCCAATCTTCTTACTTTTTTGCCTTCTACACGCATCCTTCTAAAGGAAACAGAAAATGATGGTGCAAATTCAACAAAACAGCAGAAGTCAGGACCATCATTTCAAGACAGGACCATATTCTTCATTGCTGTTCATCATCTAGAAACATAAAAATGATCTTTGTAGACAAAACATGAAGGTGCTAGAGGAGGAAATGGCAACCCACTCCAGTATTCTTACCTGGAGAATTCCATGGACAGAGGAGCCAGGCGGGCCCCAGTCCAAGGGTCACAAAGAGTCAGACACGACTGAGCAACTGAGAACACAGGCACCCACGCCTCAAGTAGAGAAAGCCTGCACAGCAACGAAGACCCAGCACAGCCAAAAAGTAAACACAGTAAAATCTAGGAAAATGCAGGCTTTGGTCCCAACCCCAATCCTCAGATCCTGCATCAGAGGCCCCAATGGGGCCTTGAGATCTGCCACTTTCTCCAGCACCAGATGATTCTAGAGGCCATTAGGCTTTTAGAACCACTTTCTAGAAGGAAACACACTTTGGGAAATGCTGTGACTGAATACATACCTGTATTTAAACCTGTATTTAAGTCTGTGTTTAAACATGGATATGGATGCTATAAGAAACAAAATATACATTTATTTAATTGTTGGAAGAAAAAAAACACACGATGGTACATTGACTGTTATTTATCCTCCTCTATCTGCCTGGCTTGATGACAGCTTCAAACCAGGAGCAGGTGGTTCAGAGGGACAGTAAGTGTGCAGCCTCATCAGCCTGGAGCTCTTTTATTCTTTATGGTGAAGTGCATTCCCATGTTTTTTGTCATGTCTATTTTTGAGAAACCACTTGCATAGCTTTTATAAGAAGATGTCACTGTGCCTCTGGTGCAGGTGAAGGGGAATCTAATTTCATTACAGTTAAGTGCCTGCCTCCCATCACCCTCCAGTATAGCATAACACAGTATATTGTGAGGCTGTAATAAATAGGAAGGAGGTGGGTTGCGATGCCTTTTAGGAGGAGCCAAATTACTTTGGGCCACACTTCTGCCTCTTCAGTTCATCCTATTTGCTGCCGTTTCACAACCTAATTACAGGATTTTCTGGAAATTACTGTCCGGCGGTAACAGGATGACCTGCTTTATGGAGCAGAGACAGGCAGCCCCAAAGGCTTCAGCCTTCACCACTGCCTCCATGTAATTGCATCGCCCTTCCTGCGAATCCTCCATAGGCGGGAAGTAAATGAAATATTATAATTACCTTTTATTCCCTTTCCCCTGAAGCCAGAATTCGGACAGTGTGCATCCAGAGGAGAGAAGTAGGGGATGAGGACTTTAAGAATAATCCTAGTGGTCTGTTCAAGGGGAAGTAAGTGCCCCACCCCCAGCCTTTTGGCTGCACACAAACTGCATCAATAGCCACACGTTTTGTTCACTTAGCAAAGTGTAAGACCCGTCTGTTTAAATCAACATCACCGTGAGACACGTTGGCGCAATCCTGGAGAAAATGTCTATTACAGAAATATATATGTGCAAGGCACAAGGATTCGAAAGGATTTATCTGAAGGAAAGAGACAGTTGAATAGAGCTGAAAGAACAAATGGGCACTTTCAGGCTATCCAAAAAACATGCAAAAGCTCATTTCTGCTCCTTATGAGACAATTTTATTGGAGACATTTCAGTGAGATGCCTAAGTGGGACCTGAACATTGAAAGGATGAGTGAGTTTAGGCCTGCAGTTCTCTAGGCTTTCAGAAAATGCTTTATCCAATCCAACGAGCTTTAATGGATGAGATAAAAGCAATTCTCTGATTTAAGTTCTACTCATGAGCCTAAGTATGAAAATAATCTCTAATTCAACAAGACTTTTATTTGGTTTGTTTGTTTTTTTTGATATGGACCATTCTTAAAGTCTTTACTGAACTTGTTACATTATCTCTGTTTTATGTTTTGGTTTCTTGGCCATGAGCCTTGTGGGATCATAGCTCCTCAACCAGGGATTGAACCATGACCTCCTGCATTAGAAGGCAAAGTCTTAACCACTGGACTTCCAGGGAAGTCCCAAATTCTGCAAGTCTTGACTTGAAGGAAGGAAATGGCCCTTCCCTGTGTGTCCTCTGCCTTTGGTGGTGGTGGGCTGAGTGTAACTGTAGACTAATCACTGGTGATGTATTCTCCAATTGCTCAGCAGGCAGTTCTTTGAAAATAAAAAAAAACAATGGAATTCAGTGAATTTCTACTCCCTCCTGAAGACTTCTAAGCTGGGACAAGGCTCCATGTCCTTGAAAAGTATCTTTAGAGTTGCACTTTATGAAAATTCTATTATCTAGATATAATTCCCTCAAATGCATCTTTGAAGATGGGAAAGAGGTGACATGCGCTTTAGCCAGGTGTCTCTTCTGAAGAAAAAAAAACTGTAAACTGCTGCTTTCACTAAGTGTGCGCATGCATGCTAAGCCGCTTCAGTCATGCCCAGTGCCTTACGACCTGCCAGGCTCCTCTGTCCCTGGCATTCTCCAGGCAAGAACACTGGAGTGGGCTGCCACACCCCGCTCCAGGCGATCTTCCAGACAGAGGGATCAAACCCACATCTCTTGCATTGCCTCCTGAATTGCAGGCAGATTCTTTACCGCTTAAGCTGCCAGGGAAGACCTCACTAAGAATCAGTCATCTAATATTCCTTCGGCAAATAGGCATTGTGTGCCGACCTCAGCATCATGCTCAGAGCCAGGGCACAGGAATAAATGAACTGGCAATGCATCCACTCTCCTGGAATTCAAATTGGAGTAGGGAGCCATCCAGGAAAGTACATACTATATAGCAAGGAATTTAAGTCTGATGGTGAGATGTAGAGCAAGGGAGGGGTAGACAGGGCAGGCAAAGGGCCTGGAGAGGTGTTTTTTATATCATTTGAGGAAAACCTGCAGAGATGGAACACCTCAGGATGGGCTGGATCATATCTGGGTATCATAGGCCAGGGGGCTGCAACAGAATGATGGAGGAGAAGAGGGTGGTGGTAGCAGATGGAAGCAGAGACTGGGCTATGGCCAGGAAAGGGAGAGCCTTGTGGGCTTTCTGGGACATTACAGGAGATTCTCTGGCTGCCATGTGGACAAGAAATGGCAGGGGTGGGAAAGCACTTGGGAAACCAGTTAGGAGGCTACTGAAGTCAACCAAGGGAGAGAGACGGAGGCACAGACCCAGTACTCTTTACAAAGCCATTTCATAACCTCCACAGAAGCTACTGAGTCAAGCAAGAGTGTCATTTTGTGTCAACTGTCAGCTGAGTGTGGACGGTGACCGCTGCCATGAAATTAAAATATTCTGGCTCCTTGCAAGAAAAGCTATGACAAACTCAGATAGCATATTAAAAAAGCAGAGATATCACTTTGCTGACAAAGGTCCTTATAGTCAAAGCTAAGGTTTCTCCAGTAGTCATGCACAGATGTGAGAGCTGAACCATAAAGAAGGTTGAGCACCAAAAAATTGATGCTTGTGAATTGTGGTGCTGGAGAAGACTATTGAGAATCCCTTAGACTGCAAGGAGATCAAACCAGTCAATCCTAAAGGAAATCAGTCCTGAATATGTACTGGAAGGACTGATGCTAAACCTCCAATACTTTGGCCACCTGATGCAAAGAGCCACCTCATTGCAAAAAAAAAAAAAAAAACCTGATCCTGGGAAAGACTGAGGGCAGGAGGGTAAGGGGGTGACAGAGGATGAGATGCTTGGATGGCATCACCAACTCAATGGACATGAGTTTGAGTAAATTCCAGGAGATAGTGAAGGGCAGGGAAGCCTGGCATGCTGCAGTTCACAGAGTCACAGAGTCAGACATGACTTAAGAGACTGCACTGCGGGGCTCCCTTGGTGGCTCAGTGGTAAATGATCTGCCTGCACGAGCTGATGAGACAAAGCTCAGGAAGCAGACCCAAATCTGATCTGCCTGCTGTCTCTGCCCACTCCAGGGACCTCCCCTTCACTGCCAGTGTCCTAACAAGAATGACCCCCTCCCCAGATGAACAACCAGACAACCTGATGAGCAACCTGACTGTGGCCAGTGCTAGGCGAGGCAAGGAAAATCATTCACAAAGGCAAATGAAAGAGCTACACAGAGATGCAAAATGACACTCATGAAGGAGATCAAAAATGAACAAACCTATCTCAGTAAAATCAAAGAAGTATTATCTTTTGAGGGGGTAAAAGCTACAAACCCCAAGTGTTAAGAAAGGATAATATTGAAACATACATTCAGTTCAGTTCAGTTCAGCTCAGTCGCTCAGTCATGTCTGACTCCTTGCAATCCCATAAATCGCAGCAAGCCAGGTGTCCCTGTCCATCACCAACTCCAGGAGTTTACCCAAACTCACGTCCATCAATTTGGGGATGCCATCCAGCCATCTCATCCTCTGTCATCCCCTTCTCTTCCTGTCCCCAATCCCTCCCAGCATCAGGGTCTTTTCCAATGAGTCAACTCTTCGCATGAGGTGGCCAAAGTATTGGAGTTTCAGCTTCAGCATCAGTCCTTCCAGTGAACACCCAGAACTGATCTCCTTTAGGATGAACTGGTTGGATCTCCTTGCAGTCCAAGGGACTCTCAAGAGTCTTCTCCAACACCACACTTTAAAAGCATCAATTCTTTGGTGCTCAGCCCTCTTCACAGTCCGAATCTCACATCCATGCATGACTACTGGAAAAACCATAGCCTTGACTAGATGGACCTTTGTTGGCAAAGTAATATCTCTGCTTTTTAATATGCTATCTAGGTTGGTCATAACTTTCCTTCCAAGGAGTAAGTGTGTTTTAATTTCATGGCTGCAATCACCATCTACAGTGATTTTCCCATATGTAAAGTAGATAGTCAGTGGGAATTTGCTGTATGATGCAGGGAGCTCAAATCAGATGCTCACCTAGAGGGGTGTGGTGGGGTGGGAGATGGGAGAGAGGTTCAAGAGGGAGGGGACATATGTACACCTATGGCTGATTCACGGTGATGTATGGCAGAAACCAACCTAATATTGTAAAGCAATCATCTACCAATTAAAAATAAATAAGTTAAAAAAGAAAGGATAATACATTAATATAAAGAGGTAAAATATGAGTTGGAAATGGTCAGAAAAAATAACAGTAATAACAATAAAGGAAGAGAAAATGCAGTCAAGGATTGTATCAACTAGAATTCCTTTGCTGCAAGCAACAGAAACAGTCTCAATTAACTGAAACAAAAGGAGAATTTAATGACAGGATATAGGGAGTCTTCCCAGGTCAAAAGGAAGGCTAAAGAACACACCCAGGGAATGGGGAAAATCCAGGAAACCTTGCTGGAGGAATATGTTCATAGTCTTAGCTGGTGCCATCCCTGTAATATGGCTGGCTCAAGTGGAAAGAGTCTGACTGTCAATGCAGGAGAGGTAAGAGACGGGGTTTGATCCCTGGGTCAAGAATCCCCTGGAGGAAGAAATGGCAACCCACTCCAGTATTCCTGCCTGGAAAATCCCATGGACAGAGGAGCCTGGTGGCTACCATCCATAGGGTTGCAAAGAACCGGGCACAACTGAGTGTGTGATGGATGGATGGACTCCTGTTATAATGAAAGAAAGACAACTACCTATCTCCACTCCAGCTCAAGATTCAGGATCTTGGAGAAGATGTCCTGTCCTAGTTCTTTATCCCAAGGCAGTGCATGAAGAGCTTCAGATAAGGGGCTGGCAGGGAAGTGAGAATATATTCCATCTCCCCAAACTCTACTCCAAACAGAGAAGAGGAAGTTCCCCCAGGGAAATAATGGTATTGTTAATCAAGAGACATGAATGCTGCAATGCCAAAAATTGGTAACCACCCACTGCAGAGGCCCCAGAGGCTAGTGGATAAGACACTGGCCTCCTAAGCCAGGGATTGTGGGTTAAGAGTACCTTTGGGTTTCCCAGGTGGTGCTAGTGGCAAAGAATCCACTGAGATATGGGTTCAATCTCTGGGTCAGGAAGATCCCCTGGAGGAGGGCATGGCAACTACTCCAGGACTGAAGAATCCCATGGACAGAGGAGCCTGGTGGGCTACTACTGTCCAGGGGTCACAAAGAGTTGGTCATGACTGAGGGACTGAGAAGAGCAGCAGATCCACTACAGGCACATGAGCACAGGCTTGAGGAAAAAATAAAAAGGGAAAGAATAAAAACATAATTAAATGAAGAGCTTAAGAAGAAAATCATAGGTATACATGACAAAGGAGATCAAATACACTCAAGTGTTTGCTTTTGAGATCCATCAGTGACTAAAAATGATAATAGAATGAGTGAAATACATTTACCTCCAAAATTTACTACTACCTCATTCTTCCCAAGTTTTCTTTATTCTTATTTTTTTAATTGGAGGATGATTGCTTTATAATATTGAGTTGGTTTCTGCCATACATCAACAAGAATCAACCATAGGTATACATATGTCCCCTCCCTCTTGAACCTCTCACCTACCTCTCACCCCATCCCACCCTTCTAGGTTATCACAGAGCACCAGTTTGAGCTCCCTGAATCATACAATAAGTTCTGACTAGCTATCTATTTTACATATGATAATTTATGTTTCCATGCCACTCTCTCCATTGGTCCTACCCTCTCCTTCCCCCCACCCTCAGCCCCCGCTTGTGTTGACAAATCTGTTCTCTATGTCTGCCTCTCCACTGCTGCCTTTGAATAGGCTCCTCAGTACCATCTTTCTAGATTCTATATATATGTATTAATATATTTGTTTTTCTCTTTCTGACTTACTTCACTTTGTATAATAGGCTCAAGGTTCATTCACCTCATTAGAATCTACACAAATGCATTCCTTCTATAGCTGAGTAATATTCCATTCTGTGTATGTACTGCAAGTTCTTTATCCATTCACCTGTCAATGGACATCTAGATTGCTTTCACTGTAAATAGGGATGCAATGAATATTGGGGTACATGTGCCTTTTTCAATTATGGTTTCCCCACAGTATATGCCAAGTAGTGGGATTCCTGGCTCATATAGTACTTTTATTCCTAGTTTTTTTAAGGAACTTCCATTCTCTTCTCCAAAGTGGCTGTATTAATTTGCATTCCCATCAACAGTGCAAGAAGATTCCCTTTTCTCCATACTGTAAAACTCTTAGAGCAAACACAGGCAGAGCACTCTATGACAAACTGCAAGAGCCTCTATGACCCACTTCTTAGAGTCTCTATGACCCACCTCTTAGAGTAGTGGAAATAAAAACAAAAATAAACAAATGGGACCTAATGAAATTTAAAAGTTTTGCACAACAAAGGAAACTATAAACAAGGTAAAAAGACAGAGAATGGGAGAAAGCCCTCAGAATGGGAGAAAATAATAACAAATGAAACAACTGACAAAGGATTGATCTCCAAAGTATACAAGCAGCTCATATCAGAAAAACAAACAGCCCAGTCAAAAAGTGGGCAGAACAGCTGATCTTTCAGCAGAAACTCTGCAAGCCAGAAGGGAATAGCAGGATATATTTAAAGTAGTGAAAGCGAAAAATCTACAACTAGGATTACTGTACCCAGCAAGGATCGTGTTCAAAATTGATGGAAAAATAAAAAGCTTTTCAGACAAGCAAAAGAGAATTCAGTACCACCAAACCAGCTTCACAACAAATGTTAAAGGGACTACATAGTCAAGAAATACAACAGAAGAAAAAAGATCTACAAAATCAACCCCAAACAATTAGAAAATGGCAATAGGAACATATATATCAATAATTACTTTAAATGTAAATGGATTAAATGCTCCAACCAAAAGACACAGACTGGCTGAGTGAATACAAAAACAAGACCCATATATATGCTGTCTACAAGAAACTCACTTCAGACCTAAAGACACTTATATACTGAAAGTGAGAGGATGGAAAAATATATTCCATGCAAATAGGAAGCAAAAGAAAGATGGAGTAGCAATCCTCTTATCAGATAAAATAGACCTTAAAATAAAGAGGATTACAAGAGATAAGGAAGGATACTACATAATGATCAAGGGATCAATCCAAGAGGAAGACATAACAATTATAAATTGGCAGTCCACTCCAGTATTCTTGCCTGGAAAATCCCCTGGATGGAGGAGCCCAGTAGGCTACAGTCCATGGAGTCGCAAAGAGTCAGACACGATTGAGCGACTTCATTTCATTTCATTATGCATCCAACATAGGAGCACCTCAATACATAAGACAAACACTAACAGACATAAAAGGAAAAATTGACAGTAACACAATAATAGTAGGAGACTTTAATACCCCACTCACACCAATGGACAGATCATCAAAAGAGAAAATTAATAAGGAAACACAAGTATTAAATGATATATTAAATGAGATGTATCTCATTGATATCTTCAGGATATTCCATACAAATGCAGAAGAATATATCTTCTCAAGTGCACACAGAATATTCTCCAGGCTAGACCACATCTTGAGTCACAAATCAAACCTCAGTAAATTTAAGAAAATTGAGATTGTATCAAGCATCTTCTCTGACCACAATGCTATGAGACTAGATATCAATTACAAGAAAAAAAAACTGTAAGAAACACAAACACATGGCGATTGAACAACATGTTTCAAAATAACCAACAGGTAACTGAAGAAATCAAAAGGAAAATAAAAAAATTTCTAGAAACAAATGACAATGAAAACACAACTCAAAACCTATGATATGCAGCAAAAGCAGTTCTAAGAGGGAAGTTTATAGCAATAATACAATCCTACCTCAAGAAACAAGATAAACATCAAGTCGACAACCTAACTTTACACCTAAAGCAACTGAAAAAAGAAAGAGGAAAAAAAAAACAAAATTAGTAGAAGGAAAGAAATTATAAAGATCCGAGCAGAAATAAATGAAAAGAAATGAAAGAAACAATAGTAAAGATTAATAAAACTAAAAGCTGGTTCTTTGAGAGGATAAACAAAATTGACAAACCCTTAGCCAGACTCATCAAGAAAAAAAGACAGAAGAATCAAATCAACAAAATTAGAAATGAAAAAGGAGAGGTTACAACAGACAATGCAGAAATACAAAGGATTATAAAAGACTATTATGAACAACTATATGGCAATAAAATAGATAACCTGGAAGAAATGGACAGATTCTTAGAAAAGTTCAATCTTCCAAGACTGAACCAGGAAGAAACAGAAATTATGAACAACACAATGACAAGCACTGAAATAGAAGCTGTGATCAAAAACCTCCCAAAAAACAAAAGCCCAGGACCAGATGACTTCACAGGAGAAGTCAATTAAACATTTAGAGAAGAGCTAATGCCTCTCTTTCTAAAACTCTTTCCAAAAATTCCACAGGAAGAAACACTTCCAAACTCATTCTATGAGGCCATCATTATCCTGATACCAAAACCAGACAACAATAACACAAAAAAAGAAAACTACAGGCCAATGTCACTGATGAACATATATGCAAAAATCTTCAATAAACTTTTAGGAAACAGAATTCAGCAACACATCAAAAAGGTCATACACCATGATCAAGCTGGGTTTATTCCAGGGATGCAAGGATTCTTCAATATACAGAAATCAATCAATGTGATACACCATATTAACAAACTGAAGATAAAAACCATATGATCATCTCAATAGATGCAGAAAAAGCCTTTGACAAAATTCAGCACATATTAATGATTAAAACTCTTCAAAAAATGGGCATAGAAGGAACCTACCTCAACACAGTAAAGGCCATATATGATAAGCCTATGACAAACACTATTCTCAATGGTGAAAAACTGAAACCATTCCCCCTAAGATCAGAAATAAGACAAGAGTGTTCTCTTTTGCCATGATTATTCAACATAGTTCTGGAAGTCCTAGCCACAGCAATCAAAGAAGAAAAATAAATAAAAGGAATTAAGATCAGAAAAGAAGAAGTAAAGCTCCTACTGTTTGCAGATGACATGATATTGTACATAGAAAATCCTAAAGATAGTATCAGAAAATTACTAGAACTAATCAGTAAATTCGGCAAAGTTGCAGGATACAAAATCAATATACAGAAATCACTTGCAGTTCTATATACTAACAATGAAAAATCAGAAAGAGAAATTAAGGAATTAATCCCATTCACCATTGTAAGAAAAAGAATTAAATATCTAGGAATAAACTTACCTAAGGAGACAAAAGAACTGTACACAGAAAATTATAAGGCACTACTGAAAAGAAATCAAAGATGACATAAACAAATGGAGAGATATTCCATGATCCAGCATAGGAAGAATCAACATTGTGAAAATGACTATACTACCAAATGCAATCTACAGATTCAATGCAATCCCTATCAAATTACCAAGGGCATTTTTCACAGAACTAGAACAAAAAATTTCACAATTCATATGGAAACACAAAAGATCCAGATTAGCCAAAGCAGCCTTGAGAAAGAAGAATGGAGCTGGAGGAATCAAGCTTCCTGACTTCACGTTATACTACAGTGCTAGAGTCATCAAAACAGTATGGTACCAGCACAAAAACAGAAATGGACAAATGGAACAAGATAGAAAGCCTGGAAATAAATCCATGTACCTATGGGTACCTTATTTTTGACAAAGGAGGCAAGAATATACAATGGAGCAAAGACAGCTTCTTCAATAAATGGTGCTGGGCTGTCTGGGGAGGCCTTACAAATAGCTATGAAAAGAAGAGAAGC
>SJYC01105829.1:0-81630 GCA_006408675.1 Madoqua kirkii | reverse complement strand
AAATTGAAGAAAGTAGGGAAAACCACTAGACCATTCAGGTATGACCTAAATCAAATCCCTTATGATTATACAGTGGAAGTGACAAATAGATTTAAGGGACTAGATCTGATGGACAGAGTGCCTGATGAACTGTGGACGGAGGTTTGTGGCATTGTACAGGAGACAGGGGTCAAGACTATCCCCAAGAAAAAAAAATGCAAAAAAGCAAAATGGCTGCCTGAGGAGGCCTTACAAATAGCTGTGAAAAGAAGAGAAGCCAAGATATTAAGAAGAGGTGGCAAGAATACACAGAAGAACTGTACAAAAAAGATCTTCATGACCCACATAATCACGATGGTGTGATCACTCACCTAGAGCCAGACATCCTGGAATGTGAAGTCAAGTGGGCCTTAGAAAGCATCACTATGAACAAAGCTAGTGAAGATGATGGAATTCCAGTTGAGCTATTTCAAATCCTGGAATATGATGCTGTGAAAGTGCTGCACTCAATATGCCAGCAAATTTGGAAAACTCAGCAGTGGCCACAGGACTGGAAAAGGTCCGTTTTCATTCCAATCCCAAAGAAAGGCAATGCCAAAGAATGCTCGAACTACTGCACAATTGTACTGATCTCACACGCTAGTAAAGTAATACTCAAAATTCTCCAAGCCAGGCTTCAGCAATACATGAACCATGAGCTTCCAGATGTTCAAGCTGGTTTTAGGAAAGGCAGAGGAACCAGAGATCAAACTGCCAATATCTGCTGGATCATGGAAAAAGGAAGAGAGTTCCATAAAAACATCTATTTCTGCTTTATTGACTATGCCAAAGCCTTTGACTGGGTGGATCACAATAAACTTTGGAAAACTCTGAAAGAGATTGGAATACCAGACCAGCTGACATGTCTCTTGAGAAACCTGTATGTAGGTCAGGAAGCAACAGTTAGAACTGGACATGGACCAACAGACTGGTTCCAAATAGGAAAAGGAGTACATCAAGGCTGTATATTGTCACCCTGCTTGTTTAACTTCTATGCAGAGTACATCATGAGAAACGTTGGCCTGGAAGAAGCACAAGCTGGAATCAAGATTGCCGGGAGAAATATCAGTAACCTCAGATATGCATATGACACCATGCTTATGGCAAAAAGTGAAGAGGAACTAAAGGGCCTCTTGATGAAAGTGAAAGAGGAGAGTGAAAATGTTGGCTTAAAGCTCAACATCCAGAAAACTAAGATTATGGCAACTGGTCCCATCACCTCATGGGAAATAGATGGGGAACAGTGGAAACAATGTCAGGCTTTATTTTGGAGGGTTCCAAAATCACTGCTGATGGTGATTGCAGCCATGAAATTAAGAAACACTTACTCCTTTGAAGAAAAGTTATGACCAACATAGATAGTATATTGAAAAGCAGAGACATTACTTTGCCAACAAAGGTCCATCTAGTCAAGGCTATGGTTTTTCCATGGGTCATGTATGGATGTTAGAGTTGGACGGTAAAGAAAGCCGAGTGCTGAAGTATTGATGCTTTTGAACTGTGGTGTTGTAGAAGACTCTTGAGAGTCCCTTGGACTACAAAAAGATCCAACCAGTCCATCCTAAAGGAGATCAGACTGACGTTGAAGTATTGAAACTCCAGTACTTTGGCCACCTCATGCGAAGAGTTGACTCATTGAAAAAGACTCTGATGCTGGGAGGGATTGGGGGCAGGAGGAGAAGGGGACAACAGAGGATGAGATGGCTGGATGGCATCACTGACTTAATGCACATGAGTTTGAGTGGACTCTGGGAGTTGGTGATGGACAAGGAGGCCTGGCGTGCTGCAATTCATGGGGTTGGAAAGAGTCAGACACAACTGAGTGACTGAACTGGACTGAACCGACCAGAACCTAATACAATATTTCTTCATTACACAGCTTTCCTTTGAAAGAGTAACAGCAGACAAGAGAAGGCCACACTTGTAAGCAGGCCACCCTAGAAGCATCAGCAATAGGGGAGGAGACAAAAATGAGGACAAATGACTGAAACTGCTTCCCCATCCCATTTTCTGCATAAGAAAAGTTAACAGTGGACAAAGGAAAGAGCACAGCCATAAAGAGATGAACTGCTCAGGGAGATCCTCCATGACAAAAGTGATCCACTCAAGGGACTGATCTATTTCCTTTAACCTCATCCTTCCTTTTAAAAAAAATATACTTTACTCTCTCTTTGTCCCTGCCTCATTGTGGAGAAAAAGAATATTAGCGTTTTCCTTTTTCTCTTTCTCAGAACAAGCCAAGGATTATTCTGCAAAATAGAAAAAGGAAATGGAACAGAAAATAAGAAAAGAAATGATTATGGTGGTGAGTTGTCTAAAAATGACTATGGGTGATACACTTCTCAAAAACTGCCAACTTGCAAATGTTCTAATATAAAAAAGAACTACTTTGCACTTAGGAAGTCACAGAAAGCTAGTGGAAGCTGAGACATACACTGAGTTGTGGGTTTTCACTTTGTTTACGCTTTTTTCTTGAGTCCCCTAGTGGAGTCTATAAAAGAAGCATGAAAACACAGATGTTGAATTTATAGATTCAGTAGTTTACAGCATTTAGCAATTAAAAAAAAAAAAAGTCGCTCCCTTTCCTTGCCAGATACATTTATAGAGGCATTCGTGCTTAGTCCCTCAGTTGCGTCTGACTCATTGCGACCCCATGGAGTGTAGCCCACCAGGCTCCTCTGTCCATGGGATTTCCCAGACAACAATACTGAAGTGGATTGCCATTTCCTTCTCCAGGGAATCTCCCCAGCCCAGCGATCAAACCTGCATCCCCTGAGTCTCCTGCATAGCAGGGGGATTCTTCACCTGCTGAGCCATATCGGCAGAGGCGATACTGAAAACCTGGACAGGAAACTGATTCATCCAAGGGCTCTGCTAGGATGATTGTCTGAGAACCAATAAGGTGATTTCTTTATTTGGAAAACCAAAATGATTGTATAAAATGAGATGGGCTCAAGAATGTGGGCTGGTTTTCTATAGGTAGGATCAGAGTGAATAATTTTACTAGTCTCAAAGCTTACATGTAACAGAGATGTAAGTTAGAATTTCTTGCCCCTAAAAAAAAAAAAGAAGGATCAGTGTGAATGCTCAGAGTGTGGATGGTGTGGACGGAGAAAGGCCAACCATTCTACAAGCTCAGGATTTCTGCAAATGATAGACGTAGGTGTGGGACAACCTCTGTAGTGTTGGACACCTGGCTTTGTGCTCCTACTGCTGTTGAATGGTTTCTAGTATCATGTCATCCTGGATGTATAGGGAGGCAACATGATTTACAACTCACCCCTTTCCCTTATTCTATTAATAAATAAGTAAACAAAGAAGCAAGTAAAAACCCTACTTCAGGGACTGCACAGGAGTGGTAACCATGCCCTGAGAGGGCTTTCCAAAAGACTGAAGGTTGCTGGCCCCCAAAATAAAACCCACAGGGAGAGACCGGCAGCCTATAGCACAGTCACTGCAGTCAACCCCAGAGACCACGAACAAAAAAGAAAAATTCCTGATGTAAGTCTCTGAGGCTTGGATGTTGTTTGTTGTGCAACATCATTTTGGCAAAAGTTGACTTACACAAAGAACTCTCTGGGAAAGGGGATTATACCACAACAATACAAACAACATCACATTAAGCATTAGACTGAAAGACCCTTGAATAACCCACCACTAGGAGGGTGACTTGAGAGTTCTTTGTGTAAGTCAACTTTTGCCAAAATGGTGTTGCACAACAAACAATCTAATCAATGGATATGATCTTGGGCAAACTCCAGGTGATACTGAAGAACAGGAGGCCTGGCACGCTGCTATCCATGAGGTCATGAAGGGCCAAACATGACTTAGCAACTGAACAACAATTGGAGGTTGTCAAGAGCCACTTTAACCTCCTGAGTCACCACAAAGACTGCATTGCTCTCCGTCCTTCCGCTCCTTTCCACGTGCTGTCTCTGCAAGATCCTACTCCGCACCCTCAACTCTAATATCTCCTCCATGTAGTTTGAAGAGCAAGTCTGTGTTCTCAACCCCTGCTCTCAACCCCTGAACCTCAGGGCTCGGCTGTCTCTTCATATTCAGATTTCATATCCAAGCCCACCAAGGACCCAGCAGAACTAAGACGCTTCTCCTCCAAAGAGAAACATCCTTACAGAAGGCAACGGTGTTGTTTTCTTTCCACAAGGATTTGTCTCTCTCACATACTTATACATGAAAGAGATAAGTAGTGTTAAGTTCTTACTAAAGCTAGCAAGGGTCTCAAAGGATTCCAGACATGAAGTCAGCTTATATTCTCCTCACCTGTTTCCCCTTCCTCCCCTTCTCTTTCCTCTCTTCGTACTTTCTGACCACCGTTTTCTGCAAATAACTTCATCTACGGATGTGGGGGCTCCCTAGGTGGCGCTAGTAGTAAAGAACCCACCAGCTAATGCAGGAGACCTAAGAGACACAGGTTCAGTCCCTGAGTTGGGAAGATCCCCTGGAGGAGCGCATGGCAACCCACTCCAGTATTCTTATGTAGAATCCCTATGGACAGAGGAGCCTGGCGGGCTACAGACCGTGGGGTCGCAAAGAGTCAGATTCAACTCAGCGACTTAGCACACAACACATAGCTGTTAGGAAGACATTGTGTACTACCAATTAGCAAAGGAAAGTTCCCTCTTGTTCCCCGTAAAAGTTCAGCTTCCATAAAATAATGAGAATTTAGCCATCAATAATTAAGACTATCCCTGGGAAACACTCCCACAGAAGCAAGCAGCAGTGCTTTCTGAATAATAAAGCAGATTTTCCCAGCCACAGTGATTTTCTTTGTACATTTTCACAATCCCCAAGGAGAAAAGGAAAGCCATTTTACAAAGACCCAGCAGCAATTCTGGAACCCCGGGCAGCATCATGATCACAAAATACTCCAATAGGTTGGCCCAGCTTAGGCCAAGTACTAAATAACACATCGCTCTTGAAATAAATGGCATAAGATCTTTCAAAATTTAAAAGCTGCTTGATTTTGAGTCTAAAATTAGAAAATTGAGTTTGACTGTTATTTTCTCATCAGTGGGGTGGTTCTGCTTCAGCCAGGAACCGCTAACCCACTGCCCTCTCCAAACAAGGAAGAGGATACGGCAGGCAGAGGAGGGAAAGATTTAACTTCCCCTCTGCAGGAAAAAATTACAGAAATATGGCAGAATTTTCTTCCTCCTTCTGATGGGAAGAGGAAACTTGAGTCTGTTTATTCATCAGATTTCCAAATACCATTTTACTTCCAAGAGCAGAAGAGCACTTTTCAAATCAGAATATAGACAATCATCACAAGCATCAAAATGCAGCCACAAAGAAGGACAGCTGGTTCAAGCTGGGAAAGGATACATTTAGAGGGCTGAAATGCTTCACAGTCCTTACCCCAGCCAATGTGAAAAAGGCAACTGACTATGGACAAAGTTGGGGGCCATGAGGGGGAAGAAAAAGAAGCTCAGAATAGTTCAGAGCCTGGAAGGATGACATTTCTTGCAATACGTTTCAATATTGCACCATTATAGTGGTGAATGACTACTGCCCTTCAAGGTACAAAGTATGTGAATCCACCAGATGAGCCAGCTTAATCATAAACTGGTTCTGTGAGCCTCTAAACTGCTAAATAGCCTTTTTGCTTCTGAAGCGACATAGAAGCATTTGGTATATAGCATAGATCCAGCTATTTCGTTGGCCTGACAACCTAGAAGATTAAAGAGAGTAGAGAGATACCAGCATCATAACTTCTTTCCAGAGCTATTAAAATTGAAGAGAGAGAGATGGAAAGGAACAGCTTTCCCATCAGGGTACGGGAAATTGGAAACCAGGGTTTGAGAGGCTTTGCCCTGCTAGAGGAGCGAGGCCTTTGCAGATCTGAGTAATTGGAGGGTGTGGCAAGGAGACAAGAAAAATTCTAGAGTTGGAGACAAGTGAAAAAAATCTCCCATTATGACTGCCAGGTGAAGCCCCTTATATTCCTATATCCCAGGCAATATGAGCTGGATGGAGAGACACAGCCTATACTTCTACCTCTCCTCACTCCTCTTTCCTGGTCCTCGCAGACTCCAGGAATGGCTTGGGGCTCCCTCTGTTTCTCTCTTTGTTCAGTTTGCACTTTGTTTCTCCCATTGATCAAGACTAATATCCGTTGGCTATTAAGCCCTCTAATGCTGACTCACCCTTTCATTCAGCCAGCGAGCACTGAGAAACTAACATGCGTCTGGTTCTGTTCTGGCTATATGGTATAAAGAGAGGAATAAAACAAGGGGCCTCCTCTCCAGAGGATGAATATCTAAACTTAGGGAATCAGGACAGGCTTCCTGGAGGAGGTGATACAACCCAGTGCCTTAAAAGAGGAGCAGAAGTTAGCCGGGCACAGGAGGCACATGTGCAAAGGCACTGAGGTATGAAACAGTGTAAAGACCCTGACATTTTCTGAGATGACCCCAGGAGAGGGCTTTCTTATTGTCAACTTTCAAAACATTCTGCCCCAAAGGAAAAAGTAATAAAAGAAAAAAAAAATCAATGATGAAAGATTGCATTTTTAAGAACTTGTAGTGTTGCTAGTTCACTAAATCATCACTTAGTCAACCTCACTGACTGCCTTAATGAAAACTTAATTCTATTACTTATCGAACAAGGCCTATGAAAATACAAGCTGGAATTCCCTTTTAAAAATAGCCATAAAAATAACTGAAAACTCAAAATGGCCTATGAATATCCCAGGAAAAGCTAACCAGAAGGTGGAAGAGGTGACCATGGCCTCTGAAATAGGCAAAGGGAGTTTTCCCAGTTCAAAAATATCCTTGCCAAAGCCCAGAAACTAAAAAAGAAAGAAAAGATACACTCTGACCTCCTACAAGAAGAAACAAAATCTATTTCTGCATAGACTACGACCAAGTCCAAAGACATCACATGAGTGCATGGGTAGGGAAAATGTACTTGCACATGTGGTCAAGGGAACATGGATTTCAAAGTGACTGACCACAATCCAGGGCCAGCAGGGGTGGGGGAAGCAGGCCAAGGGGGAGGCAATAGACATTCCCTAAACAAACCAAGTTCTAGCACATTTGTATACATAGCTAGTATGTATACATACATTTATCTTTGCCATAAATTTTATCAATGAGAGATTCAACTGTGTCAACCCACTTCTCTTTTTAAGAAGAGGATATAGTAAATACAGTAACACTGAGCTGGATGAAGCTCAAGCTGGAATCAAGATTGCAGGGAGAATCATCAATAACCTCAGATATGCAGCCGACACCACCCTTATGGCAGAAAGTGAAGAGGCATTAAAGATTTGATGAAGGAAAAAGAGGACAGTGAAAAAGCTGGCTTAAAACTCAGCATTCAAAAAACAAAGATCATGGCATCTGGTCCCATCACTTCATGGCAAATAGATGGGGAAACAATAGAAATAGTGACTATAGTGACTATATTTTCTTGGGCTCCAAAATCACTGCAGATGGTGACTGCAGCCATGAAATTAAAAGATGCTTTCTCCTTGAAAGAAAAGCTATGACCAACCTAGACAGTGTATTAAAAAGCAGAGACATTACTTTGCCAACAAATGTCCGTATAGTCAAAGCTATGGTTTTTCCAGTAGTCATGTACGGATGAAAGAGTTGGACCATAAGGAAGGCTGAGCACCGAAGAATTGATGCTTTTGAACTGTGGTGCTGGAGAAGACTCTTGAGAGTCCCTTGGACTGCAAGTGCATCAAACCAGTCAATTCTAAAGGAAATCAATCCTGAATATTCATTGGAAGGACTGATGTTGAAGCTGAGGTTCCAATACTTTGACCACCTGATGCAAAGAGCCAACTCATTGGAAAAGACCTTGATGCTGAGAAAGAGTGAAGGGAGAAGGAGAAGGGGACGACAGAGGATGAGATGGTTGGATGACATCACATATTCAATGGACATGAGTTTGAGCAAACTCTGGGAGATAATGAAGGACTGGGAAGCCTAGTGTGCTGCAGTCAGCGGGATTGCAAAGAACTGGACAAGACTGAGTAACTGAACAACAACATAAACCATTTACCCGTTAGTATTCTCCTTATTTCACTCAGTGGAGGCTCCATTCTCTAAGTCAATCAAGTTTTTAGAACCATCCAGTTCCAGAATCACTCCATGTTTGTTTGTATTGGATGCCAAGGTTTGCATTATCATAGAGGGTCCTCTGTGGAAAACAACAGAGGCTGACTCTGGTTGATTGAAACATCAACAATGAAAAGAGTTTTGTTAAAGGACATTGCATAGCTCACTATAGCAGAGTAGGCTGTCTGTAACTTTCTCAACATTTTTCTCCATTTGTCACTTCTATGATAGTCTGACTACTTCAAATATTCACTCGGTTCTCACTTCCCTCCTTTTCCACATATTCTCAGGCAATTAGTTGACCATATTACTCAGCTTTGGTCAGTAAGAGGCAAGCTTAAGTTCCCCGGTAAAATGGAAAGATATATCTGGTGCCAACCTGTCTCCGCTTCTTCCTTGAAGAGACTGCAGCCCAAGGGAAAGGCCAAGAGGCCAAGAGAGAGCCTTGATACCATCAACAAATGTCAAAAAGCCTCATAATTCCAGACTTCTTATTTAATGCAGGGAGTGAGGAGGGCTAATGGCCTAAGCCACCACCAGCTGGGTTTTCTGTTTGGCAGCTGAAAGAATGCCAAGCTGACACGTTTCCCAGCCCACTGAGAAGGCTCAAGTCTAAGCAACCAGCACCAAAGCCCAAAAGCAAACTCCAAGTACACACATACATCTCTTATCCCAGGGACAGGGGAGCCTGGTGGGCTGCCGTCTATGGGGTTGCACAGAGTTGGACACGACTGAAGCGACTTAGCAGTAGCAGCGGCAACAGCAGTTCCCCATTACCTAAAACAGAAAGTTCCCTCCCTGGATAAGACACAAGAACACTTCAGAATCTTTTCATCTCCAGCCTCATTTCCCATTGCCTGGAGCTTCCAAAAATATGCTAGCCTGCGTGGAGTACGTGCCCATCACAGCCCTGACTGCATCTCACATACATTTTTTAATAAAGATATTGGATTTTAACCAATGAACAACATATTACCTATCAGAAAGGGAGACACCCTGCTCAAACCTCGACTATAAACATATTAGAGGCAGTCTGCAAAACTGACATCTGCATTCGTATTAACATAGTACTGAGGAAGGCAGTTTAGAAAGAGAGAGTTTCTTTTAAATGTGCAAATGTGCTCTAAATCATTTATGAAAGAACTTTGTGATCCTAATAACGAGATCCTTCATAATCCTGCTGGACTTCCTTCCTTTATTACCCTAGCAATAAACCCAGGGACACCCGCTTCTTTTCATTGCTGTTTGTACAATGCTTCTCGGCCAGGGTTCTGTACAGTTGCTCCTTAAATGCAGAGATCTATAAAGAGCCTATCTCCAAAGATCGGGAGCCAGCGGTCAGCCTAAACCAACTCATCCTCTGAAACTCAGTGGAAGGTAGAAAGCTAAGCGCCTGAACTGGAGGCTCTGAGAAAATAAAGCAAAGGTTAAGCCCCTCGAATCAAAGACTTAGGGCTGCAATCAGCTGGGCAGCTTGTTGTGATGATGCTGCGGAGGAATATCAATCCCAGAGTTATTTTGTGCACTATATCGAAACCTCTTGCTGCCGTGTGAGATAAAGCCAATGCAACAAATATCGATTGAACTTTGTGCCACTGCTGTGAAATGTCAGATTGCTTCTGGCCTCAAAAATTTGAATCATACCATTATTATTTTTTGCTTTTGATGTTTGGTTTTGGTTTTTGCTTTTTTAAAGTCCATTTATTTATTTATTTCGCAGCACCCTGTGTTATGTGGGATCTTCCTTCCCCAACGAGGGAACGGAACCTGAGCTCCCCGCTGTGGAACCAGACTCTTCACCACTGGACCACCAGGAAAATCCCTCTGTTCAGTTCAGTTCAGTTCAGTTCAGTCGCTCAGTCGTGTCCGACTCTTTGTGACCCCATGAATTGCAGCACGCCAGGCCTCCCTGTCCATCACCAACTCCCAGAGTTCACTCGGTGATGCCATCCAGCCATCTCATCCTCTGTCGTCCCCTTCTCCTCTTGCCCCCAATCCCTCCCAGCATCAGTCTTTTCCAATGAGTCAACTCTTCACATGAGGTGGCCAAAAGTACTGGAGTTTCAGCTTTGCATCACTCCTTCCAAAGAACCCCCAGGGCTGATCTCCATTAGAATGAACTGGTTGGATCTCTTTGCAGTCCAAGGGACTCTCAAGAGTCTTGTCCAACACCACAGTTCAAAAGCATCAATTCTTCAGCTCTCTGCCTTCTTCACAGTCCAACTCTCACATCCATACATGACCATTGGAAAACTATAGCCTTGACCAGACAGATCTTAGTAGGCAAAGTAATGTCTCTGCTTTTGAATATGCTATCTAGGTTGGTCATAACTTTTCTTCCAAGGACTAAGTGTGTTTTAATTTCCCCACTTAATTGTTTTTAACACGTATTGAGCACTTGCCATTTGACAGGTTAAAATATTCAACCCTGGGATCTAGAGTCTATCACTATTGACAGACAGTTGGCAGAAAGGGAAACTGAGGCCATGTTTACTAACCCTCCCAGAGTCAAAAGAATAGTAAATGGCAGCACTCCATCTCCTTCAAGAAGAGAATCAAACACTGTCAAGATGCTGCTGCTGCTGCTTCTGAGTCGCTTCAGTCGTGTCCGACTCTGTGCGACCCCATAGAAGGCAGTCCACCAGGCTCCACTGTCCCTGGGATTCCCCAGGCAAGAACACTGGAGTGGGTTGCCATTTCCTTCTCCAGTGCAGGAAAGTGAAAAGTGAAAGTGAAGTAGCTCAGCCGTGTCCAGCTCTATGCAAGCCCATGGACTGCAGCCCACCAGGCTCCTCCGTCCATGGGATTTTCCAGGCAAAAGTACTAGAGTGGGTTGCCATTTCCTTCTCCAGGGCATCATCTCAACCCAGGGATCCAACCTGAGTCTCCTGCATTGGCAGGCAGATTCTTAGCCACTAAACCACCAGGGAAGCCCAACACAACATTGTAAAGCAACTGTGTTAGTCTCTCAGTCATGTCCAAGTCTTTGCAACCCCATGGAGCCCACCAGGCTCCTCTGTCCATGGAATTCTCCAAGCAAGAATACTGGAATGAGTCGCCAATTTCCTTCCCCAGGGGGATCTTCCCAACCCAGGGATCAAATTCTTCAGCCACCAGAGACTCCAATAAAAATTAATTTTAAAAAGATCTTCCATAGAAAGTGCCAGAAGGAAGAGTTTACTTCAATCTGGAGTAAGAAGGAAGTTGTTACTTGAGATTGTATTCATTTTCTGTGAACAGGAAGACAGGAATCTTCTAGACCAAACTGACGATAATACTTTACGCACTGGATTCAACCCACATCCAAGATGAAGATTTTAAGCCGAACTTTTCTTCTCCAGGGACAAAAAGCACTGAACAGAACATCTCCAAATAGCACCAAAAGCAGGGCAGTGGGGTGACAGACTCAGTTCAGTTCAGTTCAGTCATTCAGTCGTGTCCAACTCTATGCGGCCCCATGAATCGCAGCACGCCAGGCCTCCCTGTCCATCACCATCTCCCGGAGTTCACTCAAACTCAAATTCCATCGAGTCGGTGATGCAATCCAGCCATCTCATCCTCTGTCGTCCCCTTCTCCTCCTGCCCCCAATCCCTCCCAGCATCAGTCTTTTCTGATGAGTCAATTCTTTGCATGAGGTGGCCAAAGTACTGGAGTTTCAGCTTTAGCATCACTCCTTCCAAAGAACACCCAGGACTGATCTCCTTTAGACAAACTAGGATACAAAAAAATCTCAGCTGATTTTTTAAATTGACCATGGTAATAAACGATATCACATTGAATTGAGAAACTCATTTGTTTATTCACCAAATTATTTATCCAGTTCCTACTACTTACAGAATTCATGCTAGGTACTAGGGAAACATAAGGGGAAAAAATGGTCACTTACAAAGAACCTATATTCATATACTTTTCTTACATGTATATAGCTTTTTGCATTCATGGGTAATTTAAAAACTTAACCAGGTTGTTAACCCAATGAGTTGTACAAAATAAATAAATAAATAAAAAAATAGAAGAGTAACCAAAGGGCAAATGCCTGGCAGGCATCTTTGAGAGAAACCTCCAGATGCTTCAAATAGCTGCTTGAGAAATATGACCAGAGGCAGAGAAGCAGGGGATTTTTCTTCTCACAAAGGTCACAGGCCAATTTCATCTTAGATATAATACACTGGAAAAAAAATAGAAGAGTAACCAAAGGGCAAATGCCTGGCAGGCATCTTTGAGAGAAACCTCCAGATGCTTCAAATAGCTGCTTGAGAAATATGACCAGAGGCAGAGAAGCAGGGGATTTTTCTTCTCACAAAGGTCACAGGCCAATTTCATCTTAGATATAATACACTGGTTCCCTCCATCATTGTTATTTTCTTTCTCAAACGAGAATGCTCCTGGAACCAGACAAAACGAGATCACTCCCTCTAGCTTGAATAATTTCTGGAAAGTTTAGCTATTCTCAGCCCGGGGCTGCTGCATTTCTAATTAGCATCTCTCAACCAGCTTGTTGTAATTCCAAACCCTCAAAAGACATGACTTCTGTGAGCAGAGAACAGCACCATCTTTCATATGATACTCCTAATTATGCACTTACCAAAGGTTAAGAGAAGTGCTTTGTTTTCTTATAAAGTACTGTACTGGTCTTTAAGGCAAAAATTAAGGTCTACAACAAAAAGCTGCTTTGTGTTGAGAGCTATTATTTTTTTCTTAATTATGGGTTTGTTTGGGGTGTGTGTATATAACTGATTTTCTTTGCATGTTTATTCTTTCCCTGCGTGGGGCATTTCTGGGAGATAACGATTGGATAAGGTTAGAGGTCAACTTCTCCAGCTGTTAAGTATCTTCCAGAGCCAGTCTTATGGGCAATTGTTATAGTTATTATTGCTTATTGCTTAGGTCAGAGTTTCCTTTGAAAAGTGTTATCTCCCTCACCTCAGAGGAAGTGGAATCCCTTAGGACAAGTGAGGCTTGCTGTGTGACTTTAAGAATCAAGATGACCTGAAGAAGTCCATTTAAACAGTGGCATGTCACTCAGAAACAAAGGCAAAATCTCAGTGGAACATTTAACTTGAAAATGGGATTCGGGCCATTCTTTACAAACAAATATTAGCAAGCTTAGCAGCCTTAAGAGCACTCAGTCCTCCAGCAATTTTCCATTCATACTTCCTCCTGAGCTCTCAGTGGGGGCCCCCCACTGACCACAGTGACTCTGCAAGGTGGGCCAACCAGTCACTCCCCACCCCCCATCCCCCAGTCCACGGGGCAGCTTTTCAAGAACACTCACTTTGGAGGATGCTCTAGGGCTCCCCTGGTGGCTCAGAGAGTAAAGAATCCATCTGCTAATGCAGGAGCTGCAGGAATCACAGGTTCAATCCCTGGGTCAGGAGATCCCCAGGAGAAGGGAATAGCTACCCACTCCAGCATTCTTGCCTAGAGAATTCTACGGACAGAGGAGCCTGGCAGGCCCCAGTCCATGGGGGCGCAAAAAGTGACATGCCACTGTTTAAATGGACAGGACTGAGTGACTAACACTTTCACTTTTCACATGAAGGCCAGTCAGGCCATGGACTGCCCAGAATAAGCACCAAAATCCAAGCCAACTTGAGCCCACGGGTCTGTTCTGCCCCCTCCATCCTGTTGCAGGTGAGAGTTCACTGCCCTTCTTTTGTAGGGAGCTTTTTCTAAACATCCCAAGAAGAATGCTGGGCCTCCCTGCTGACTCAGAAGATAGAGAATCCACCTGCCAATGTAGGAGACACAGGGTCAATCCCTGGGTCAGGAAGATCCCCTGGAGGTGGGCATGGCAACCCACTCCAGCATTCTTGCCTAGAGAATCCCATAGACAGAGGAGCCTGGTGGGCTACAGTCCATGGGCTCATAAAAGAGTCAGACACAAATTAGTGACTAAACAACAAATAACAACAAATGAGGGCTTTTATGATGGGGGCTCCTGAGGCATGAGCAGCAAGTAGGACTTTTGGCACATGTGGAGCAAAACAGAAGGCACGCTGGAGATGCACCATAACCGTCTGATGCAGGGGTCAGCACCCTTCCTGTGAAGGGCCAGAGAGGAAATACTTCGGGCCAGCAGTTCAGGGGCCTCAGTTGCAATTACTCAGCTATCCTGCTGCGCTTTGCACTATAGCCCCGAAGTAGCCACAGGCACTGGATGAACAAGTGGGTGTTAATCGATTCGGTCCACAGGACAAATGTTGCCCACCCCTGATCTAGCAATGAATAAATCATCAGAGAAAAGGAAACTTTGTTTCCTTCCAAAATCTAGTGTTTTGAATCAAAGCATCCACTCATCTCCTCCCTGTCTAGTGGACTCTGAACACTCTCTTTTCCCTTCTGCCTTACCAACTTTATCCACTGGTGTTTCTTCCCTTCCCCTGAACTCAGAGTTTGTTAAAGAGTGGGAAGGACATAGCTGCCCCAGAACCCTTTCCCCTTTTTAAAGTACTCTAGGGACCCAGCCAATCATAGCGTGGAGCTCAAAGCTCAGGACGCTGGAAACCTTTAGTAATCCTCTTTATTGAAAGGGAAGGAGGGATGACATTAGTTTTTACATCAGATCGTGACACACAGCTCCTACTGGGCCAGATACCTGGGAACTAAAAATGTTAAGTAGACTGAACCACTGTCCCATCTTCCCATTATCACAGACATACATTCAACACACAGTGGGGAAATGAAGACCAGATAATCTCAGTAATCACTCCCATTCAGAAAGAGAAGGAATGATCAATTCAGACTGAAGGCAGGGAGAATTATAGTCTCCACCTCTAGAAGAAGCTACAAGGTCATCTAGTAGAGATATGGACGCAAGAAAGGAAGAATTTGTGACCATTTATACAATCTATCATACTCAATATATTAGAAATATAAATAAAAAATTCTGCTGCTGTAACAAATCACTACAAGCTTGGGGGCTTGTGACAACATGAATTTATTTTCTCATGATTCTGTAGTTCAGAAATCAACACTGGCCTAAATCAAAATGGCCTGTGTTGATTTAGACACTGGCCTAAAATCAAAATGTAAACAATGCTGCATCTCTTTCGGAAGGTTCTAGAGAAATAGCTTCTTCCTATCTTTTTCCAGATTCTAGAAGCTGCCTGAATGCCTTGGTCTGTGGCTTCCTTCCTGTATCTTCAAAGTATCTATCTGACCATTCTTACAGAATAACATTTCTGTCTGACCATAGCTAGAATCAGTTGGTCCACTTGGTGTATAGCCATCTTCATAGATTAATATGTCAATACTGTTTATACAGGAGTGTCATGTGAGTTTGGTTAGAGTTGAGTTGCTAAGAGAGTGATTCCCTCTGATTGACTAGAGCTTTCCTGGCGGTTTAGGTGGTAAAGAATCTGCCTGCAATACAGGAGACCTGGGTTCAATCCCTGGGTCCTAAAGATCCCTTTCCAGAGGACTAGGGAGAAGGGAATGGCTACCTGCTCCAGTATTCTTGCCCGGAGAATTCCATGGACAGAGGAACTTGGCAGGCTACAGTCGAGGGTGTTGCAAAGAGTCAACCACTGTTATTCTGAAGACTGAATGACTAACACTTTCAGGGCTTTTTCACTTTTAAGAGTTCATGATTAGTTTGGGTCCACCCAGGTAAGTCCTGGATAATCTCCATATCTCAAAGCCCATGATCTTAATCACATCTGCAAAGTCCCTTTTGCCATATAAGGTAATATCTGCATGAGATCCAGGGAATATGGTGTGGACTTCTTCGGTGGTTCAATATTCTGTTGGCCACACCCAGAAACTCAGACTATGAAAGTTCCATCACATAATGATGCTGTTCTGTCAAGACAAAGCTTCAGAGTTTATCAGAAGAGTTGAGTTGCCACAAAAGAACAACACAGACTAGGTGGCTGAAGCAACAGAAATTTATTCCCTCACAGTCCTAAAGACATGAAGTCTGAGACCAGTGTACTAACAGGTCAGATTCTGGTGTGAGCTCTCTTCCTGACTTGCAGACACCCACCTTCTCACCAAGTCCTCACATGGTAGGAGAGAAAGACAGAGAGAGATCTCTCCTTCTCCTCATAAAGGCACAGTCTCAGAGGATTAGGACCTCTTCTTTAACCTCATGGTTAAATAAGTACTTAACCTTAATTACCTCCTTGGAAGGAAAGTTATGACCAATCTAGATGGCATATTCAAAAGCAGAGACATTACTTTGCCAACAAAGGTCCATCTAGTCAAGGCTATGGTTTTTCCAGTGGTCATGTATGGATGTGAGAGTTGGTTGGTGAAGAAAGCTGGGAAATGAAGAATTGATGCTTTAAACTATGGTGCTGGAGAAGACTCTTGAGAGTCCCTTGGACTGCAAGGAGATCCAACCAGTAGATCCTAAAGGAGATCAGTCCTGATCTTTCATTGGAAGGACGGATGTTGAGAGTGAAACTCTAATACTTTGGCCACCTGAGGCAAAGAGCTGACTATTGGAAAAGACCCTGATGCTGGGAGGGATTGGGGGCAGGAGAAGAAGGGGATTACAGAGGTTGAGCTGGTTGAATGGCATCACTGACTCAATGGACATGAGTTTGGGTAGGCTCTGGGAGTTGGTGATGGACAGGGAGGCCTGGAATGCTGTGGTCCATGGGGTCACAAAGAGTCGGACACAACTGAGTGACTAAACTGAACTGAACCCTCCTAAAGACCTTATCTCCAGACATTGTCACATGAAGGGTCAGGGCTTCAACATGTGAATTAGGAGGGGACAATCCATAGGTGCTTTTACCCAGAGGTGACCAGGGATGGCAAAGCAAATGGTGTGGCCAAGTCTGAATTCAATGAGGAAGCAAAACTTTCCTCAAATGTTCATGCAAGGAGAGGAAAATGGAAAATACTGCAACCATCAGTTATATCCACCCAGAGCCATTAGTCAGTTTTAAGCAGGACTGTGACACAATCAGATAGAATGACAGAAACAGAAAGATCTACCTGGCATTGTTGTTAAGGATGGATTAGAGCAGGTGTCCCCAGCCTCCAGGATCTAATGCTTGATGATCTGGGGTGGAGCTGATATAATAATAATAGAAATAAAGGGCATGATAAATGTAACGTGCTTGAATCATCCCCAAACCATCCCCCTTCTCCTCATTCAGGGGTAAAAAAACAAACAAACAAAAAAAACTGTCTTTCACAAAACCAGTCCCTGAGGCCATAAAGATTGGGGACTACTGGATTAGAGGAATCCCTGTAATCAAAGAGACTGCCTGGAAGCTCTTGATATGGTCCAGGGGAAGGAAGAGATCAAAATGGGTTATGGCAGTAAGAAGAGAGGGAAGAAGGGGCTAGGAACTTACACCGTGTGTGCCAGCAATGACTTTCTTCTGCAAGATGAATTTTCAAAAAATACACGTTACACATGCTTATCCCAGATTACCAGGGCATGTGCCTCAGTTACAAATGAGCTACAAATCTTTGAATTATACACACCTTTAACTGTCTGGGGATAATACCCTACCTAAGCTTTTACAGAGAATGATGAGATGGTTTAAGATGCCGCAGGGCATCACTGCAGCTGTCACCTTGCGCACTGAGCTTTAAACAGAAAGACACTCCGTCCCCACTCTGCTTTGCTCCTTTTCCATCTTTTTCCGTTTTCTCACTCCCAACAGAAGGTGGTTGAGGGAGGTGGTGAAAGTGTCAGCCACTCAGTCATGTCCAACTGTTTGTGGCCCCATGGACTGTAGCCCGCCAGGCTCCTCTATCCATGGGATTCTCCAGGCAAGGATACTGCAATGGGTAACCATGCCCTTATCCAGGGGATCTTCCTGACCCAGGGATCGAACCTGGGTCTCCTGCTTTGCAGGCAGATTCTTTACCATCTGAGCCACCAGGGACGTCCTGAAGGAGGGAGAGCACCAGGAGATTTCCATTAGTACAAGAAAATTCAGTCAAGTGAGTCCCTGAGAAGTGTAAACTCAAGATGCACTCTAAGAGATTACACACACACACACACACACACACTTCCCAGCTGTGCTTGAGCACGCTGAGTGGGCTCCTTGTCACTAGGATAGAAAGTGGAAACACATGGCTGGTATTTCAAGCAGAACACTGTTAGCAAGACAGAAGCAGAGCTCGCAGGGAGCAATCCCCTGCAGACACAGCTGAAAGCGAAGGTGGCTAAGGCGATATGACCCAGGACACTTGGGGGTCTGCAGTGCTGGGCAGCCCTGCATGACTAGTGACCTGTTGGCCTATCTCACTGAATGCTAACTTGACCATTAAGGGATCCTTTGACCCCCAACACAGCTTGAGGGCAGAGCCATGAGGTCATTCTGTCTTGCTTCTTAGAGTTGCATATTGAATCTTGAATCCAGTGTGGCTTTTTCCGTTGTAAAAATTGGAACTAGACTCATCAAGTTGTCAAGCTGACATTAAGCTGCTTTTGTGCTACAGAAGCAAGTCTGCCAAAAAAGCCAAGGCTTGGATATAATTCAGTTTTTAAAATCCTTTAAACCACTTTCTCTTTGGGTGGGGGAAAAGTGCTAACAAGCTGTGGGCATGAAAGTAAAAAATAAAATAAATAAGGTCATTATTGTCACTAGGATAGAAAGTGGAAACACATGGCTGGTATTTCAAGCAGAACACTGTTAGCAAGACAGAAGCAGAGCTCGCAGGGAGCAATCCCCTGCAGACACAGCTGAAAGCGAAGGTGGCTAAGGCGATATGACCCAGGACACTTGGGGGTCTGCAGTGCTGGGCAGCCCTGCATGACTAGTGACCTGTTGGCCTATCTCACTGAATGCTAACTTGACCATTAAGGGATCCTTTGACCCCCAACACAGCTTGAGGGCAGAGCCATGAGGTCATTCTGTCTTGCTTCTTAGAGTTGCATATTGAATCTTGAATCCAGTGTGGCTTTTTCCGTTGTAAAAATTGGAACTAGACTCATCAAGTTGTCAAGCTGACATTAAGCTGCTTTTGTGCTACAGAAGCAAGTCTGCCAAAAAAGCCAAGGCTTGGATATAATTCAGTTTTTAAAATCCTTTAAACCACTTTCTCTTTGGGTGGGGGAAAAGTGCTAACAAGCTGTGGGCATGAAAGTAAAAAATAAAATAAATAAGGTCATTAAACAAGAATGTGCAAAAGCACTGAGGCCTCACCTGAGAGGCAGGATTTGGTTCCTGTCTGGCAACGCAGCTTTGAGGCATTGCTGGATATTTGTGGTTACAGTGAGTTCTGGGCAGCTGGACTCTGTCCTGCCACTGGTTCCTCCAATGGGCTGTTGTTGCTGTTGTTCAGTTGCTCAGTCCTGTCCGACTCTCTGTGACCCCATGGACAGCAGCACCACACTAGGCTTCCCTACCCTTCACTGTCTCCCAGAGTTTGCTCAAACTCATGTCCATTGAGTCGGTGATGTGATCCAACCATCTCATCCTCTATAGACCCCTTCTCCTGCCCTCAATCTTTCCCAGCCTTAGGACTGTAGTGCTCTTATTAATGTGGACTTGGAAATAAAGTAAATCGGAGTTCAAATTTCACCTTCATCACCTGTTCCCTATATGATCTTGGGCAAATTACTTAACTTCTTAATCCTCAGAGGTTCATTGGTAAAATATAGTTGGTACTCAGTCATGTCCAACTGTTTGCTGCCCGATGGACTGTAGCCCATCAGGCTCTTTGGTCCATTGGATTCTCCGGGCAAGAACACTGGAGTGGGTTGCCATTCCCTTCTCCAGGGGATCTTCCCAACACAAGGACTGAAGCCTAATCTCTTGTATCTCTTGCATTTGCAGTTGGATTCTTTACTATTAACACCACCTGGGAAGCCCCTAAAATACAGCTAGTAATTTCTAATTTCATTGGAAGGACTGATGTTGAAGCTGAAACTCCAAAACTTTGGCCACCTGATGTGAAGAGCTGACTCATTTGAAAAGACCCTGATGCTGGGAGAGATTGAAGGTGGGAGGAGAAGGGGACAACAGAGGATGAAATGGTTGGATGGCATCACCGACTCAACAGACATGATTTTGAGTAAGCTCCAGGAGTTGGTGATGGACAGGGAAGTCTGGCATGCTGTAGTCTTTGGGGTTGCAAAGAGTCAGACATGACTGAGCTACTGAACTGAACTGAATGTCTAATCTGCAGGACTATTGTGAGAATTCAATCAATTATATAGGTCAAGCACCTTGGGCAGTACCAGACAGACTGTAACTTTCAATGTTAGAAATGCCGAGCCATGGAGGCACCCTAGAAATACCTAAAGTGAGGTGAAGCACAGGGTAGAGGCTTCGTAAATATTGGTTCCCCTTTCAGTTGTGTTTCAAAGGCACGAAGAGCTTTCCCAAAACTGTGCAAAGTAAGGCACAGCTCTTTTTCTGAAATAAATGTGGAAGATGGGTACCCGGGGATGTTTGAGCTTTTCTGGAAATTTTAGAGTGAATAAGACAAACTGTTTCTGTAAGGCCATGCTGAAGACCAAAACCAAAATGCTGGAGTTCACACAGTCTGGCCTTTCTGAGGCCCGTGGACCGCACCAGACAGCAGCAGCCTGCACCTTCGCTTCCCCGTCTCCTGCCTGGCCATGTGAACACAGCTCTAGCCTGTCATTCTCCTTCTCTCCTCGGGTGCATTTGACCTGCTAGACCTGACTTCACTTCCCTGATCCGAGGTCCTCATCCCTACTCCAGAACTATTTCTGAATCTTTTGAACACTGTAACGTGTTACCATGGTTACATGCTAACTCCCTAGAGATTGTCCTTTTCACTTCTTTGGGCTTCAGATGCCTCTTGAGTTCATTTGCTCATCTTTCAGTCATCCCACAAATATGAATGGAGAGTCTCTGTGGACCCCACAATGTTCTGGGCACTGGGACACAGCAAAAAACAAAACAGACAAGTCCCCTGCCAAGATATTTTCTCTTGCTACTGCTGCTGCTTACTTGCTAAGTCATGTCTGACTCTTTGCAACCCCATGGACTCTAGCCTGCCAGGCTCCTCTGTCCATGGGGATTCTCCAGGCAAGAATACTGGGGTGGGCTGCCATTCCCTTCTCCAGAGGATCTTCCCAACCCAGTGATGGAACCCATGTCTCCTGCTTGGCAGGTGGATTCTTTACCACTGAGCCACCTGGGAAGGCATTTTCTAGCCTAGTGAATAATAAAGCAAGTAAACATTCACCACGTCAAGTGCGCCAGACCTTCAGCAGACAAACTCAGCCTTGCCTTGATTCCTGCAGGCCACACAACAGGACTCTCCCTCAAACCCCAGGGTGGAGACCGACATTTACGCCTTTCGTATTGGAGAAGGAAATGGAAACCTACTCCAGTAGCGTTGCCTGGAAAATCTCATGGACAGAGGAGCCCAGTGGGCTACAGTCCATGGGGTTGCAAAGAGTCAGACACAACTGAGTGACTTCACTCACTCACTTACCATTCACATTATGGACCACTTTGAAGAGACTCATTTTTCATAAAGGTCAAGGTTCAAGCATGCCAACATTTTACCGACTTGTGGAAAAAATTTCCAAAAGAGGGTATGGAATTTTATTTCCAAGCCCTCTCACAGGGATGACAATTGCTTCATCTTCCCTAAAGAGCAATTATAATAGTCCATTCAAGATTGAGGGCAGGAGGAGAAGGGGACGACAAAGGATGAGGTGGTTGGATGGCATCACTGACTCAATGGACACGAGTTTGAGTAAGCTCCAGGAGTTGGTGATGGACAGGGAGGCCTGGCGTGCTGCAGTCCATGGGGTCACAAAGAGTTGGACACGACTGAACAGCTGAACTGAACTGAAGATTCAAGATTCCATGGATGGCTACTAAGACCCTGAAATGATGTTCACTGAGAAATTTTACCTATGACCCTGGATGATCTTCCATCCTTTGCTGGGTCTAGAGAGAAGTACCTGGGATACAGAAAAGCCTCCTGTGAGAAATAAGAGGCTTGTGGTATGAAGTTCTGGCAACTCCCATAACACAGGCCAGTCGATCTGAAGTTTCTTTGGTGTGTTATGGCTGCACCTTTTAAACTTTGCTGTATTTCCTTGCTGCTTCTACTGCCAAGGTTATACAGCCCCAGTCAACCCCAGACTGTCCACAATTCTTTCCCAGTCCAGCTCTTAACCAATTTGATGGACTCCTCATTGCTGGCTGCCTCCAGGTAAACAAGAGACAACTTCTTCGCAGCTTGGCAACCATTTTAAACAACAGCCCCCAAGCTCAGCGGATACTAAAAGGATGCTTTAAAAATGTTTTTGTGTGAGTCAGTTGGAGAACTACGTGGACCCCTGGCAGCTGGTCCCTCCTCTGGTGGCATCCTGGGAGGATGGACAGATGAGCTGTGAACAGTCACACTGTGATGAAATGGTGAGCTAGCCAGGAATACTGCATTGCCCACCGCTGACCACACGTGTGCCTGGCCCATCAGACTGACTACAGCTATTTGTTTCTGCAAGGCAGAGAGATTAGGACTGGTACGTACATTTCAAACATTTGCAAGGTAAAATCAGTCCACACAGACTAGGGATAAACTAGACCACGTAACTTGGGTTTCATTCCTTGGCAGACAACCAGACCCCAAACTATAAATCTGAAGGTCCACCTCAATTTGCTTTTCATCCTCTATAGTCCATTAATGCCTAAAAGCTCTTGACTCCATTTCTCAACGTCTTCCCCATCTGCCCTCCTCTCCACCCCCACTTACCTCAGGGTCACGTCTCCCTTCACCTGCATCACTGCCACGTCTCTTAAATGACCCCTTTCCACTCACCTCACCTTCAGTCCCTGACTCTCCAGTGTTTCTTCTACCTTGTCACCAGAGCAACCTTTCTAAAGTGCAAAGGGTGTTTCATTACTGCTCCTCTGAAAGGAGTTTGGTGACTTGTCAATCCCTACAGAACAGAGACTAAATTGAATCTTTCAAACGAGCTTGTGATCTCACTCCTGACCATTTATCTGACCCTCTCTTGGAAGACCAGGCCTGGAGATTCTAAACACAACTCCCGTGTGTCTACTCCTCCAATCTGAACTAGCTTTCCTGCCAAAACCCATCTCTTATCTGCAAACAGCTTACTCATCACTCACTACCAGACAATAATCTTTAGGCCAAGGGCATTAAGTAATTTTTCTATCTCCCAGAAGTTTGCTTGGCATGTAGTAACCACTGAGTGAGTAGTATGTGTTGAAAGAGCTAATGAGTAAGTGAAGAGAATAAATCAGATGTCTCCCGGCACTAGAGAAACATGTTAGCAAAAATATCTTCTCTCTCATCATTACTGTCACTTGTTATCTAGACTCACAGCTGCAACTGGATCACAACCACAGCCACGTGTCCTCCTCACTTCAGATCCACATCTGACACTGGCCTGAGGAGCACGCTGTCGAAGGGACAGCTCTGAGCATGACGTCTGGCTGTTCAAATTCCTTGTAGTGTTCCCCACAGTCAGTTCCATGACTTGACATTTTGTGGCCTATGGGGTCTAGTTTCAACCCATCAGTTCAAGTTTATTATTCTTCTGCAAGCCATCTATTGAACAACTCATTAAAGTCAACATTTCACATGCTAGCAAGGTAATGCTCAAAGGTCTTCAAGCTAGGCTTCAGCAATATGTGAACCAAGAACTTCCAGGCAAGAATATTGGGTGGGTAACTATTCCCTTCTCCAAATGATCTTCCTAAGCTAGGTTCTGAACCCAGGTCTTCTGCATTGCAGGCATATTCTTTGCTGCTGAGTCACCAGAGAAACCCACAAGTCAACATAACTTCTAATAAATATATTTTAGTCATGCTGTATATGTTGCTAAAAATTCCTTGCCAATTCAATTGTAACAATTTCCCTAGGTTTACCAAGAAATGCATCTCCTTCTAAAATCTTCCATGATCACTGCTGTCAAAAAGGATTCCAATCTTCTGAACTTCTGTGGCACTTTTTCTATAATTTCTTCCAGGCCCTATCAGATTGTATCTTTATCACAATTATTGATGAATATGTTTCAACTCATATGCAGTATCATAGGCACTGAAGGCCATAACTCAACATTATCCATTGTGTCATCAACAGCAGAGTCCAACATATCCCTTGCAGGAGACTGGAGGACAAAATTTAATTAGTTATTCAATTATCCAGTGCACTAAGAGAATAGGTCATTCTGAATAATAATATTTCATTTATATATATGTCAGTGCATGAATGTAAAAACTCCACCCACTATTGTTTCTACATATCGCTATAACCCCACAAGATTAAAAAAAAAGCCTTCACTGTTTCAGGGAGAAGCCACAGCTCTGTCAAATCTTCAGGGTTGTTTAGTTAGTAAATGGAGGAGCTAGAACTTGAATCCAAATGCCCGAGCTTTCTATTCCACTGGCTTTTCCCCACTGTTAGGACCCTGTACAAAAGCTTGCCGCTGCCCCAAGGTGCGCTTCTCGCCCACATGGATACGGTTAAAGCAGCACTCCCTGCCTCGATCCCAATCTCCTTCCCGCCAGGCTTTCTCCAGGGCTTGATGTGCTTTAAGCAGAAAACAATGCCAACGCCGCTGTTCCTGGCTTTTCCCCAGCCATCCTCTGCCTGGGTCACTGGCCTTCTGATCCAGGCTTATACCTCACCTAGTGTTTAAGTCACCCCTTTCGAAGACCTGTTGTGCTAGGCAGAACGTTACCATGGGAACCCACTCTGAACCCCAGAGTTGTCATAAAGACCACTCTAAGCTGAAGATATCTGAGATTCAACCAGTGCATTCAAGTTGTCTCAGAGCCTTCCTCATCTAACTAAAAGCATCGACTTCTGGAAAATGAAGCTGCTGTGAATCTCCTCTTAGGGGATGGATCTGCTCCCAAGAAGGTGATGGAGAGGAAACTTACCATGAATCCCATCTCCAGAGGAGCTCTGCAGCCACGAAGGAGACGGAAAGACCCCTTGCACCTGCATAAACAAACATTATCACAAGTATTTGTATCTTCCATTTTCTCTCCTAAAACGCATTTGTCTTTCCAAAGAATCCTATAGAAGTCTCATTTTCTCTATTTCCCCTACTAAGTTAGAAATATAAGCTTCTCACTTTAATCATTTAAATGGTGAGCTACTTCTTTTTTTAACTCCTATATACACAGGAATAAATCCTTTTTTTCTCCTGTTAATCTGTTTTTTGTCAGTTTAATTTCTCAGGCCCCCAACTGCAGAACCAAAGGAGCATGAAGACAGGATCCATGAGCCAAGTGGAATTTAAGCTACATTCTCAGGCTAGAAAGGAACACAAGGTAGGAATTAAGCTCATGAGCCCTGAAATCAGACTGCCAGGTTCAAATCTTGGCCAGCTGCATTGCCTGCACAGTTAACACAATTTCTGTGTAATTCAGTTTCCTAAACTATACAAGACGGATGGTAATAGTCTCTCCCTAATGGGCTCACTTTGAGCTTAAATGAATTCATCAGCGCAGGGTCCAACACAGTGTCTGACATGTAAGTACCGAGAAGTTTAGCTAAAGTAAGAGGATCAGTCCAGTTCAGCCATTCAGTTGTGTCTGACTCTCTGCGACCCCATGGACTGAAGCATACCAGGCCTCCCTGTCCATCACCAATTCCCAGAGTTTACTCAAACTCATGTCCATTGAGTCGGTGACGCCATCCAACCATCTCATCCTCTGTCATCCCTTTCTCCTCCTGCCTTCAATCTTTCCCAGCATCAGGGGCTTTTCCAATGAGTCAGTTCTTCACATCAGGTGGCCACAGTATTGCAGCTTCAGCTTCAGCATCAGTCCTTCCCATGAATATTCAGGACTGATCTCCATTAGGATGGACTGGTTGGATCTCCTTGCAGTCCAAGGGACCCTCAACAGTCTTCTCCAACACCACAGTTCAAAAGCATCAATTCTTCGTCACTTAGCTTTCTTTATAGTCCAACTCTCACACCCAAACATGACTACTGGAAAAACCATAGCTCTGACTAGACGGACCTTTGTTGGCAAAGTAATGTCTCTGCTTTTTAATATGCTGTCTAGGTTGGTCGGAACTTTTCTTCTAAGGAGTAACCATCTTTTAATTTCATGGCTGTGATTACCATCTGCAGTGACTTTGGAGCCCCAAAAAGTAAAGTCTGTCTCTGTTTCCACTGTTTCCCCATCTATTTGCAATGAAGTGATAGGACCAGATGCCATGATCTTAGTTTCCTGAGTATTGAGCTTTAAGCCAGCTTTTTCACTTTCCTCTTTCACTTTCATCAAGAGGCTCATTAGTTCTTCTTCACTTTCTGCCACAAGGGTGATGTCATCTGCATATCTGAGGTTATTGATATTTCTCCCGGCAATCTTGATTCCAGCTTGTGCTTCTTCCAGCCCAGCCTTTCTCAGATGTACTCTGCATAGAAGTTAAATAAGCAGGGTGACGATACACAGCCTTGACGGACTCCTTTCCCAATCTGGAACCAGTAACAGTAACAGGATGCTGAGCTGATGATTTCTGTGAGTCCCTAGAGTTGGTAACAAAGACCCCAGGCTATAAATAAAGAGGTTCCGTGAGTCCCACGTTCTAAAGAGAGCTGGCAATACCTGGGGTTCCTTAGTTTACAAAGCCTGAACTGCCCTTCCACCACTATTCACTATTACAAATCTCCAGCCCTTCCCGATCCATGAAGGAGAACCCTGGAGAGGCCAGAAGGGGAGAGTACAGAGGCACTGGGGCCGTGGGTCCTGCCAGGGTGTGTAGGGTCTGTGAATGGAGGTTCCTTCTCCATAATCAAGAAAAGGATTGGCAAGTGTCAGCAGAACCCATCAGAGGGACTTTTCTGGTGGTCATGTAGTTAAGATTCCACACTTACAGGGCAGGGGGCATGGGTTCAGTTCTTGGCTGGAGAACGGAGTCTGTCAGAGATTCTATTGCAGTACCGATTTGCTGCAGCCATCATAAAGTTATCAGGAGAACTTCACCTGTGACTCTTGATGAGAGATGATACTCTTGACCATGGAGGCTCGCGCCTGTTTGAAGGTGTGAAGTTTGCCAGTGGAGCCCACTTCATCAGGGTGAGAAGGGCCTGAGGCACAGGGTGCATGCAGAGGGAAGGGTGGGCCCTCCTCACCCTGGCGCCTGCAGCAAGCATCTGGACAGCTCTTCAAGTAAGAGCACTGATTGTGGAGCCCCCTGGGGGCCATTCTGGTGGCCACCCACAGAGGAGCTGCCTCCCTGGAAAGAGGCCTGGGCCTACCTCGGGGGCCTCGGGAAACACAGCTGCCCTCTCTGGGGGAACCTCAGTGTTGGAGAGGACTGACCCCTAAACTCAGCACCGGAAGGAGACAGAATCCCACGGTGCCTGGAGATACTTGAGTCAGCTCCCTACCACACATGCAGCTGGTGAGATAAACCTGCCTATATTTTCTCCCCCCAGACTCCCATGACCCTCCAACCCAAACAAGTTAATCCCAAAAGAGAGCAAGTGAAAAGAGGGCATCTCCATGGAAGCTACTCCCACCCACACCAACATGCTGGAGGTAGAAGAACCCTAGACCTCAGGCAATGGTCAGACCTCTGTCAGGGTGAGAGAGGGCGGCATGTTGTGGATCAGCTTCAAATCATACTAAAGTCTGAAGTTTAAATTGATCTCATCTTTTAACATCTAAAAATGCCAGGACTTCCCTGGCAGTCCAGTGGTTAAGACTTTGCCTTCCAGTGCACAGGGTCTTGGTTCCATCTCTGGTTGAGGAGTTAAGACCCCACCCCCATGCCTCCCAGCCAAAACCCCAAAACATAAAACAGAAGCAATATTGTAATAAATTAAATAAAGACTTTTTTAAATGATCCACATTTTTTAAAAAAAGAAACTTTTTTTAAAAACTGCTTAAAAAGATCTAAAAATGGCCAGGAAATTACAGAACCTGTCAGCAGGATTAGAGAAGAGAGATTCTTGTCGTAGCATAGGTGAAGGTTCATAGGAAAAATGAAGAAGACTCAGGCTATACTCCAATACGGCCTTCCCCAATGGCACTAGTGGTAAAAAAAAAAAAACCACCTGCCAATCCAGGAGACAATAAGAGACTTCGGGCTGATCCCTGGGTCCAGAAGATTCCCCAGAGGAGGACATGACAACCCACTCCAGTATTCTTGCCTGAGAATCCTACGGACAGAGGAACCTAGAGGGCTACAGTCCACGGAGTCGCAAAGAGTTGGACAGGACTGAAGCGACTTAGCATGAATATGCTTCAACAGAGCAATTACATTATCATCGGTATAATCTACAGACCAGAGATGCAAAAGCTGCTGGAACCCAAGGCTGCACAAGAACCAGAAAGGGAAGATGGCGCCTAGTGTGCGTGAATGAGTGAGTAAGAGCGTATGAGTGTGTGTGTCTGTGTGTGTAGAGCAAAGGGAAGAACTAACCCAAGAAAAACAAAGAAATTAACCAAGAATAGGACCTGGGACCTGATGGTTTTAATTAGCCAGAACCAGTGAGGGACATAGCAAGTTGTCTGAGTTTAAAGGCACAATATCAGAGCGGATTACCTAGAATCACTAAGGGCTTTGTTGGGGTTTCACGTAAATGGGGATAATCTGAAAAGTATTTTTGCCTTCCAGCAGCTTCCTGCTTCTCTAGTCACCTCTGCTTTTCATGAGAAACATGCTCAACCACACCTTCCTTCCTTCTTGTCCCTTTGAAGGAGGTAGGATGGTCATAGAGGAGGGGAGATGGATCCATTCATCCCTATATCATTCCGGAGTCCA
The DNA here is from genome assembly GCA_006408675.1 of Madoqua kirkii. NCBI lineage: Eukaryota > Metazoa > Chordata > Mammalia > Artiodactyla > Bovidae > Madoqua > Madoqua kirkii. Next base: position 52,854 of record SJYC01105829.1, on the reverse strand, counting down.
AGCCAAAGCGGTCCTTCCCAGAAGCCTCCACCACCCCCAAGAGGGTGAGACTGGGCAGAATTTGCCTGCCCTGCAATTTCCACTCTTTGTAAAGCCAGCTCTGTAATTGCCCCTAATCAGCCCCAGAAAGAGATGAGGTTTCCAGAGAAAAAGAAAAATACTGTGAGGATTTCCAAGAAACTAGAATGTTACTCTCACCTTCCCTGCCAAGGCAGCTCCTCTTAGAGAATGATCTGCAGGGTGTGATATGGGAGGGGATCCAGACACAAGCAAGCAGTGCTGATGCAGTGCCTGAGAGAGGGGTCTCCACCCTGCCAGGGAGAGAGAAGGCTGGGGCCGATTGCAGCAGCTGCAGCCTTGACTGGGAAATTCCACTTCCCTAGAGAGCTGAGCCCAAGGGCAGGTCAGGACTAAAGTCTGTAAGCCAGCCTTGGGGAAGAAGGCCACAGGGAGGAATGCAGAGCTGAACACAGACTGCCTCAGGCTGCCCCGGAGAAAACTGCCCAGCAGCAGCCAGTAAGACTTTAGGGAGGGGGAAGTGAGTTGTTTCCGAGGAATTCTAAAGTCTCACCGAAAGGTCTGCAATGCACTGGGACATGCGGTAAGGTGATGCAATGTAAATTCAACTAGAGAGCAGTTATTTGGCTCAACCCTGGAGGCATCAGCTCCAGGGTGGTCGGAGGGCCACCTTTCTTCCCCAGAATACACTCCATCCGCGAGGACTCTGCCTCTAAAATATCCTCTCAGCCCACTGCTTCTCTTCCCATCACCTCTTCAATACATAATTTTAAGAACTTCTATATAGCTTCCAATAAAAACAACACTTACACACAAAAAATGAATAACCCCCAAGGCAGCCACCCTGAGAGAGGCTGACTTAACATTTTGGTATGTCTGCTTCCAGACTTTTGTGTGAGGTTAGTTATGAATAAATATATCCATATATAATTTAACAGAATTAAAATAGAACTTGTCAATAGCATCAAGGTTAAGAAATCGTTGACTAGAGACTCCAAGTGAAAGTGAAAATGAAAGGCTGAGTAGTGTCCAACTCTTTGGGACCCCATGGACCATACATACAGTCTGTGGAATTCTCCAGGCCAGAATACTGGAGTAGGTAGCCTTTCCCTTCCAACTCTTTGGGACCCCACGGACTATACATACAGTCTGTGGAATTCTCCAGGCCAGAATACTGGAGTAGGTAGCCTTTCCCTTCTCCAGGAGATCTTCCCAATCCAGGGATCAAACCCAGGTCTCTCACATTGCAGGTGAATTCTTTACCAGCTGAGCCACCAGGGAAGCCCAAGAATACTGGAGTGTGGAGTGAGTAGCCTATCCCTTCTCCAGGGGATTTTCCTGACCCAAGAATCAAACCGGGGTCTCCTGCATTGCAGGTGGATTCTTTACCAACTGAGCTCACATACATTCAGTTCAGTTCAGTCGCTCAGTCAGGTCCAACTCTTTGCGACTCCATGAATCACAGCCTCCCTGTCCATCACCAACTCCCAGAGTTCACTCAGACTCACCTCCATCGAGTCAGTGATGCCATCCATCCATCTCATCCTCTGCCATCTCCTTCTCCTCCTGCCCCAAATCCCTCCCAGCATCAGAGTCTTTTCCACTGAGTCAACTCTTCGCATGAGGTGGCCAAAGTACTGGAGTTTCAGCTTTAGCATCATTCCTTCCAAAGAAATCCATATATTAAAGACCTCTAAGTTAAAAATGACAATGGCTATCCCCAGTGAAACAGGCCATCTTGAGGGTCTATAATATCAGTCACAGAAGTGACCAGATGGGATATATTTATGAGATAAGGAAACTACATTCTCCTTCTCCCTAGTCCACATTGCAAACTCTAGAATCACTCAGGTGTAATCATATCTCTTGCTGTGTCTCAGTTATAACAGACGAGACCTACCTACCTACATCAGAGAGTTCTTATAAAGAAGAAATGAAATAATACGGGAAGGCTCTGATAACAGGAAATAGCACACATGGGATGAATCAATATAAATGCGAGTTGTTACTGTTGCTATTATTATCATTATCATCATTATCGGTTGTGATATTCTCTTTTATGCCATATTCACATTTTTTTCCCTGTGCTTCAGAGGCAGTTTACAAGAATGAACACTGCTCTGCTCTTCAGGGAAAGCAATAGCATCAAAACCTAAGATGATGTCTGGTTTGATACCATTCTCAGCGAACACCCTGACCTTGCCAGCAACTTCCTGCAAGAGGTTAATGCACAGGATGGCTGGGGGCCGGCTCAAATACCTGGAGGGGCGAGGGAAGGTTGTGGAGGTTTCCCCGAGCCAAATAACAGCTGTCCTCAATTACCACGAACAGCTGTTGGCAGCTCGACTCATTAGAAATGCAATCCAATCACCTTGGCAATCTGATCCTCTTACTGGAAACTCAGCAGACAGGAAGATCTTGTGCTCCCAATTCCTGTGGTCAAGTCAGGGAAGGTTCCTATGCCTGGGGAGGAAAAGCCTCCCCAGGCACAGGCTCCGTTTGGCGAATCTCCATGGGGATCACAGCAGTGGTTCTCAACCAGGGTAGGTTTTACTCCCCACCAGCTATTATGACTCATATCTGTGGCTGTCACCAAAAGGGGTCTGCGCTCGACCCAGGGGATTCATCCAGGGTGCATGAAACATCTACACAGGAGAGCCCCCAAAGCAAACAAATGATCCAACTCCAAACGTCAATAGTGCCAAGGTTAAGAAATCCTTGACTAGAGACCCCAAGCACATACCTTAAAAGACCTTTAAGTTAAAAATGAGAAACTGCTGTCCCCAGTGAAACAGGCCATCTTGAGGGTCTATAACATCCACCACAGAAGAGAGCAGATAGGATCTATTTATGAGATAAGGAAACGACATTCTCCTGTCCTCTAGGATGGGTGGAGGGAAAAGGGAGCCAGAGGATATATACTTTTCTAAATAAAGGGCTGCCATCCACAGACTACCCAACTTCTCATCGTGGGAAGGACAGTGAGGCTTCTGGGATCTTTCCTATTCAAAACTCTAAAGCCCAATCTCAGGGTATAAAATACTTCCACCTTGTGGTGCTTAAATTTTATAAAGCCAATTGAACCAGTCACGAGGTTCCCATGCATTTGATTAACTGGTATTTCTGGGTATATCTAGGAGGGTATTTCTGGCTGAGATTAACATTCGAATCAGTAGACTAAGAAGGGCAGATTGCCCTCCCCAGTGTGGGTGCGTGCATGCTCAGTCGTTCAGTCCTGTCTGCCTCCTTGCGATCCATGGACTGTAGCCCGCCAGGCTCCTCTGTCTTTGGAATTCTCCAGGCAAGAATATTGGAGTGAGCTGCCATTTCCTACTCCAGGGTTTCTTCCCAACCCAGGGATCGAACCTTCATCACTTGTGTCTCTTTCATGGGCAGTAAATGCAATGATAGTAAAAATTCCTACTGTGCCACCTGCGAAGACCACCCCCAGTGTGGATGGGCCTCAGCCAACCTGGCAAAGGCCTCAACAGAACAAGGCAGTGGAATCAGTGGAATAAGAGAGAATTCTCTCTGTCTCTCTGCCTGACTGTCTTTGACCTGGGACACTGGTCTTCCCCTGACTTCACATTCAGACTCAGACTAGAACTTACACCATCAGCACTCCTGGGTCTCCAGTTTGCTGACTACAGGTCTTAGGACTTCTCAGCCCCTGTAAACAATGAGGCAGTTTCTTATAATAAATCTGTTTCTGTGGAAATCCAGACTAATACACTCCTCAAGCTACATGCTTTGTTCTCATTCTTTACAACTCAGCTCAACCTCCTCGGCCAGCCTTTCCCTGAGTCCCTAACCTCAGCTCTGTCTTATCCTCTGTCTCACTTCCACTTCCCATCCAGTTTCTTTCTCCAGTTGTAATGCAAGCAGGCAGTTTGACTCTCTTGGTCAGTATTGTATCCCCACAGCTTAGCACAATGCCTCATCTACAGTAAACAGTTGATAAACATTTGCTGAATGAATGCTGATGGACTATCTGGATAGGACATAGATACAAGGAAGCCTATTGCATAAGCTTTTGTGGAAACTGAGCTATGAATTTACTCATTTATTTAACTTTCACTGTGCTAAGGATGCTCAATTAAAGGAATTTCCTGTGAACTGAGAACTACTGTTTGCCAAGTGTTTTAATCTCACTGCAGATCTCTGAGACAGATACTATTAGACTCATTTCACAGATGAGGAAATTGAGGCTCAAGAAGGTTAAGGCAGCTCCATGCATCATCAAGCCAGGAAGAAATAGAAAGGAAACTCAAATCTAGCTTTGACTTGAGAATTCTCTGCTCTTATTACTACACATGGTATACAAACATCTAGAAAGTATACGGTCCCTGTTTCCAAGAAACTCACAATGAGCTAAAGAACCAGGAAATACATTATTAAAACCAATGGAACATATTTCCAAACTAGGTTACGGTGTTCTCATAGCATGGGTTCTACGGTGTCATCCCAACAGTCTTGAAATTCTGAGAGGACCTAGCAGAGTAGAGAAAGGGTGAGGAAGATGTGCTTGGGGCAGCTGGGTGTGGGCGTGCGCACTGAAGTCAGCTTGACAGGAGCTTAAATCCCAGCTCCACCACTTACCTGTGTGAACCAGTCAAGCTATCAATTTTATTGACTCTGTGATACCACCAATTCCCAGGTGGCACAGTGGTCAAGAATCCGTCTGCCAACGCAGGAGTTGCAAGAGATACAGGGTCATTCCCTGGGTTGGGAAGATCCCCTGGAGAAGGAAATGGCAACCCACTGCAGAATTCTTGCCTGGGAAATCCAAGGACAGAAGGAGTTTGGTGGGCTACAGTCCATGGGGTTGCAAAGAGTTGGACAAGACTGAGCACACACACACGCACACAACACGCACACACACTATGTACTGTACAGCTAATAGAGGAACAACCAACTAAACACAACACAGAAGGTGTGGCTTATAAGAGGCCTCCTTGATTTAGAAATATTTAAATATAAGAAGCCATGCAGAAACTTTCCTGGTGGTCCAGTGGCTAAGATGCCGTGCTCCCGAGGCAGGGGGCCTGGGTTCAATCCCTAGTCAAGGAACTAGATCCCACATGCTGCAATTGAAAGATCCTGCATGCTGCAATGAAGATCAAAGATCTCGCATGCTACAGCTGAGACCTGGCGCAGCCAAATAAGTAAACTGAAAAAGAAAAGAAAACTATACATATTAGAATCATGAAACTCTTCGCTTAATCTCTCTTGGCCTCAGGTTTCTCTATAGCATGGCTGAGAACGCTCAGCCATGGGGTTCGCTCACAGATGAGCTCACCCTGACATGAAACACAGAAAGACTGCAGCCTGCTTCTCCTCCACCCCCGGCTCCATTGTGACCGGCTTAGGACCTCACACATCTGCAAGGGGCCACCCCAGACCAAGTCCTGTCTGCATATGCTCCCCCACTGCAATCAGCCACACCGCGTTCACCTCCTCGGATGGTAAGCACAGTGCTTATCTCGGGAGAAGACACCAGGAAGAGAGGCCCATGCCGGCTCTGGAAGAAGATTCAGGAATATCAGAGAAAGGAGGTCCAGGACCCCAGGTATCCAGGGTGGGGGCAGGCTCGGAATGAGCAGGCAGGCTCAGCCTGAGGACCCTCAATCCATGGGGAGGGGGACAACCCAGAGAGAGCAAGCCGTGGAGCCTCCTTGCCAGGTGCCCAGGGTGGACAGGTCACGATGATCAAATACAATCACGGAATCGACACACCAAGTTCCAAGACTGGTATGTAGAGGCGCTACAAATGACTGTTTTCACGCTTTAGTAGAGAAAAGAACTAACAGCTTATGGATACAGCATGCGTACGTACTGAGTCACTTCAGTCGTGTCCAACTCTTTGCCACCCCCCTGGACTGTATAGCCCACCAGGCTTCTCTGTCCATAGGATTCTCCAGGCAAGAACCCTGGAGTGGGCTGCCATGCTCTCTTCCAGGGGATCTTCCCGACCCAGGGACCAAATGTGTGTCTCTCTGTCTCCTGCACTGGCAAGGGGTCCTCCGCCACTGGCGCCACCTGGGAAGACATATGGATTCAGCAGCAGTTACCCTATTACTAGACACCTACTATGTGCAAGATAGCGAGTTATATCCTCTCCATTCACTTTTCATTTAGGAGAACTGAAGATGTGTCTCAAAAGGAAACTGCAGTGCAATGCAGATCTGGATGACTGGAGGTGGGGAGGCCCGAGATGACAGGCCAAGAGGTCGTGTTCACAGGGGAGTCACCACTGACCCATCAGCACGGGACTCATGTTAGGGGATCATTCTGGCCAAAGACTTCAAGGGCAGTAGAGAAGGGGCAATGGCATCCCACTCCCGTACTCTTGCCTGGAAAATCCCATGGACAGAGAAGCCTGGTGGGCTGCAGTCCATGGGGTCACTAAGAGTTGGGCACGACTGAGCGACTTCACTTTCACTTTTCACTTTCATGCATTGGAGAAGGAAATGGCAACCCACTCCAGCGTTTTTGCCTGGAGAATCCCAGGGACAGGGGAGCGTGGTGGGCTGCTGTCTATGGGGTTGCACAGTCGGACATGACTGAAGCGACTTAGCAGCAGCAGCAGCACAGAAAGGGGACTCAGAGAACTCAAGTGAGAGACGATCACAAAATGAAAGTACAGGATGAAGCCCTCAATTGTGGTGGGAATGGAAAGCAAGCAATGGTAGGGAGAGAGATTTTATAGAAGGAACCTTTCAGGGTATGGAAAATGGACAAGGAAAAGTAAATAGTCAAGAATGACATTTTTCAGGGGCCTGGGAACATGATGGTACCACTGGGAGAAATCGGGAAATCATAAGGATATCTGGCATTCAAGGGAAGAGATGCATTCAGTTAGCTTAAAAATGATGATTCCACACATAGGCATTAGTAGTATGAGTCGCTCAGTCATGTCCAACTCTTTGGAACCCCATGGGAAAGAATCCATGGGACTCTCCAGGCAAGAATACTGGATGCCATTGCCTTCTCCAAGAGAATCTTCCAGATCCAGGAACTGTATCCGGAGAGCCTCCTGCATTGCAAGCAGATTCTTTACCGTCTGAGCTACAGAGAGTCCTTATATGCATCAGTGTGTTTTTCTCTTTCTGACTTCCTTCACTCTGACAGTCCTCTAGGTCTTCCGGTATCACTGCAAATGCCTCAGTTTCATTCCTTTTTATGGCTGGGCAATGTTCCACTGGGAATACGTGCCACATCTTCTTTGTCCATTCATTTGTTGATGGACATGTAGGCCGCCTCCATGTCTTTGATGTCATAAACAGTGCAATGATAGCTAGGGGGAACCTTCCATATAACACAGGTAGCTCAGCTTGGTGCTCTGTGGTGAACTAGAGAGGTAGCAGGGGACAGCAGGGAAGGAACATCTTCTTTGTCCATTCATTTGTTGATGGACATGTAGGCCGCCTCCATGTCTTTGATGTCATAAACAGTGCAATGATAGCTAGGGGGAACCTTCCATATAACACAGGTAGCTCAGCTTGGTGCTCTGTGGTGAACTAGAGAGGTAGCAGGGGACAGCAGGGAAGGGACGGAGAGAGGTGCAAAAGGGAAGAGAGATATGTATACATACAGCTGATTCACTTCATTGTACTGCAGAAACTAACATGATATTGTAAAGCAACTATACCCTAATGAAAAATAAACAAGAAAATGACGATTCCATTACCTAGGTGTTTTAGAGCATCTACTGTGTACTCAGGCCTGTTTATACGTCTCTATCTCTGCCTCTAGTATCTGTCAGATATTGTCCCCATTGGTGACACCACAGACTTCCCACAACGCAGTGAGACCATCATTTTCGTCTCATACTATCCAACAAGGCATTATTTTTTCAGTCTGTCAGGGCACTCAGCTGTTACTCTATGGTCATGAAACTAGTTTTGTTATAGTCTAAAATCCAAACTAGGATTTAGGATCCCTACTAATGAAACATATACATTATATAAGCTAGTCTCCACCCTGCCCTTGTACTCACACTTGGAAATTGGATAGTCCAATAGCTTTAGTATCATAGGTCATACTTCTTGAGGTGTCTAAGTGGGACTAGAAAATAAAGTTAATACAACAGTGCCATCTAGCGATGATAAGTATCTCAAAAGGGTATGCTGCTCCTGCAGCTGCTAAGTTGCTTCAGTCGCATCTGACTCTGAGACTGCATAGACAGCAGCCCACCAGGCTCCCCCATCCCTGGGATTCTCCAGGCAAGAACACTGGAGTCGGTTGCCATTTCCTTCTCCAATGCATGAAAGTGAAAATTGAAAGTGAAAGTGAAGTCGTGTCCGACTCCTCGTGACCCCATGGACTGCAGCCTACCAGTCTCCTCCGCCCATGGGATTTTCCAGGCAAGAGTACTGGAGTGGGTTGCCATTGCCTTCTCCATCAAAAAGGTATGGATCGATCTTAAGATTCATATATTTTACCCAGATAGATCCACTGCAGAAGAGGAATGGTATTAAATGAAGTTGCATCGTATCATCATCAGCCCTCAGAACATCCCTCCACGTGGTCTGATATTTCCAAATTTAGGGGGAATCTAATGTAGGCTGTGTAAACAGAATCAAAAAATTAGTAGGAATCGATAGTTTCCACTAGAGTCAAATGTTAACTAACTAGAACCTAACACCGATTAGTGATAAGATCTACAGCAGATTCCCACTTCCTGATGCTATGTTCAGCACCCTCTTTGAGACCTCAGACAGATGGAAACTCAGACATCATCTTAGACACACACGCAGCTCTGCACGTGGCGTTCAGGTGACCGAGGGCAAAGGAAAACCTCTCTGACGTTCTGTCTCTTCATCTGCAAAATGGCAATGATGATATGACAATACCCACTGCTGGGGAGTACTGTGAGCCCCACAGATAGAACTTCAGGGAAAGCCTGTAACAAACTCGTTTAGCACGCTCCAAGGTGGCTTTCTTCACGTCTGTTCCTTCTGCTTATCAGCTCATTTACCAAACGAAAATGAGACACCCAGGTATTCATTTCTCCAAAAAGCCGACATGCAAGCTTTTATTCGATGAATATTGAGGCCCTCCTCTGTGCTGAGCACCGTTCTAGGCTCAGAGTTTTATGAGCAAGGTTCCTTCCTGGTGGAACTAACCTATCGCATGAGAGGATTGGGGAAGGAAATAACACAGCATCAGAGCGTGAGAGGCTGCAGTCCGCTTTACGTGGTGGGGAGGGACAGAGTCTCTGAGAACAAGAGTCTGACTGAGTTGATGAGAGGAGAGGGAGAGACAGACAGAAGCTGAAATGAACGCGTAGATTCTGTGCTCTCCTAGAAGACAAGGGAACAGTGGCCAGGTTGCAGTCTAATCAAGCGACATGGAAAAGGGGGTGGCGGAGAGCTCTAACTGAAGGCGGTGTTCAGCCCCCCAAGCAAGTCGCCTCTTCTCTCGCTGGGGGCCCCCACACCATTCCCCCCAGCAACCTCTCGGTCACACATCCAGGAATGCAGTTGCATCTCAGGACAGCCTCTGAGTTAACCGTGGGCTAGCTGAATGACAGAAAAATCAGCAAAATTCAGGCTGCCCTTCCAGCTTGCTTCCTCCCTGCTCCTGTCTCCTTCCGGGATCCTGAAGGTCTGTTCTCGGGCGGCTCAGTGTTCCATCCAGGCAGCAGGATTCTTGGTGATCCAATTGACCTGAGTTGGAGGATATTGCCGTCCAAGAGGGCCCGTCTCCACTTCTGACAGGCTCAGCACATCACACAGCCAAATCACAGCTGCCTGCAGAGAAGATCTGCCTGCCTAAGTCACTGCTTTCCAAAAATTTTAATTGTTCTCAAAAAAAAAAAAAAGCATTAAGCTCTGTGATTCCACACTTTGGCTTGAAGACACACATTTAAACAGGTTTCTTTTGGAAGGGTTTCTATGTCCTCAATATCTTAATAAGAATTGTGAATTTCCGATACCAGAACATGCTATATTTCACAAAATCATTTGGCAGCAAAACCTCTTGCTACACAGATTTTTCTCTTGGAAATACATTTCAAGAAAGGCGACTTTCATGTAGGTCTGAGGCCGATGCTTATGGCGGACTTTGCTGGAATCATCAAGAGGCTTCGTGAAGCTTTTCTGAATCCATCAGAGTTCCCCTTCTCTCACTTCCATAGGCCACTGACCAACCCTCTCTGTCTTCTCACACGACTCCCTGTCACTGTTTCTGTCACAGCCTCTCTCACATTTTGGTGCCCTTAATTGTCTTCTCCAAATGGGCAAAGCTATCATACCCACGATGAGACGGCCTGTTCTGCCCTGCATGGACTTTTAACTGGAAAGATCATCCCAGTCTCCAAAATAATGCCTCTTCCTAAATCATACTGCTTGACATTTCTGTAATGTAAGGCAGAGGTTTCCATCCACATTCAATATAAATATAATTTAAAATACTTTAAGAGTACACATTATCGGTTCCCTTCCTGAAAGGAATTTCAAAAATGAAGAATTCTGGGTCTTGAATGGAGAGGGAACCAGCAACCCACTCCGGTATTCTTGCCTGGAGAATCCCATGGGACAGAAGAGCCTGGCGAGCCCCAGTCCATGGGGTCACAAAGAGTCAAAGACATGAGTGAATGACTGACACTTGGCCTTGAAAATGAGGTTAAAAGAACTCTATGCATAGTTTTTTAAAACAAAACTTAGTTGGGTGCCACAAAGGCAAATGCCACCTTTTTCAGAATTTTATTTAGGGAAATAATCAGATTAAACTACGCTTTACTGAATACCTACTGAGCAGGAAATTCACCCAACAGCCTAAAACAAACTATAAACATATACATACTATCAGATTGGAAAACCAGACACCAGATCTAAGCCTGAATTCAACTTAAAAAATAAAACTAAAAAAACATAAATAAATGTACATTAAAGAAAAAAACTAATAATGGAGGGATTTTTGTATGGGACCAGGAATAGGGTACTGACTTGGTAAAGCCATTCTAGAGTTGAGGCTGTGGCTTGTTATCTGATTATCTAAATGCAAGTCACTTTTGTCATTATTTTTATTGTTTATAAATTCTACCCAGTTTGGATGAGGCCATCAACAGGTTAATGTGAATTTGGGCTTTGAAAGAGAAACGAGACAGCAGTCAGCATCAAGGGGCACGGATTTCTCCCAATTACCACCCCCAATTATTCCCACACCTATTGCTGCCGTGTTCAATCTCCTTCTCTGGGCCTACCCGTCAGTTCGCAAGGGCGAAGAATGCTAGCTAATGCTGCTCAACAGAGAGTGTAGGTCCAATTTAAATAATTAGAAGCCTATTTCATTTCTTCTCTCCCTCTTATAAATGCACCTGAAAGGAATGTGCCTGCCGAGCTCCAAGTCTTTAACTTGCCGGGATGATGTATTGAGTTTCCTTAAAGTGCCATTCCTTACCAGCCCTGCTCTGTCTGGAGATAATTTAGAGCTATTGGATGATAATCAATAAGCAAGGGTCATCTCTGTTGCCAGACTTAAAGGTCTCTGATCTAGCAATCATCAATTACTGCTGCCTATATTAGCCTTCACGTTAGCCGTGTGGCCCGAACGGATCCTCTTGTTCTTCAAGTAGACAAGGACAGGAGCTGCAGAGCAGTTTTCTGCTGAAGACATGAGGCTGCAGTGTGCTTAGGTTGGGGCCTGTCTCCAGCTTCTCTGCAGAGGACTTCACTCCTCTCCTCGAATGGTGAGAAATCTCTTTCCGTTTAGCAAAGGTCTGAGGCATCATTTTGTGACTTGACTTCTAGCCATTCATATTATCCCTTTCTTTGATTGCAGGCCTGTGAGTGCCAGGCTTTGTCAGACAGGTGAGTCTCTGACCGGAGAATCTTCATTTGTAACAACTGCTTTGAACTGCACTTGGAGCCCTATCTGGGACGGTGATGCACACGGGAGACTCTGCTCCAGGAATCTGCATTTTTAGCAAACTACTCAGATAATTCTTTTGCCCATGGAGGTTTGAGAACCTCCAATCTGGAAAGGATATAACAAGTAAATAACTTGGGATATAACAAGTTGAGTTAGGCTATTAAGGAAGAATGAAATAGAGGCTGAACAAAACTACTAGCAACTTGCTGTAGAACAGGAGAGAAGAGGAGAGGGGATCAGAAATTGACGGAATGTCCTTTAAGCTGCCTGTGAAGGCGACTAGAAGGTTATGGTTGAGAACAGGAAGGATGACATTCCAGGCTAAAAGAACAGCCTGGGCAAAAGCTCATGGAAATAAGAGGACGGAGTTTATTTGGGAATCTGGGAATAATCCAATGAATTAGGATGTGAGGTGTACAATAAGGTGGTGGGAATTAAAACTGACAAGGAAGTAGGAGTCCATCTCAATGTATTTAAATATAGTCCTTCAGGGAGACAGGGCAAGGATCTGGCCTAAAAATTAAGAGCAAATTTAAATAATCACAGAGGGAAAGAAAGAACAAAATGAAGGCTGAAATTATACAATATTCAAAATCCCAAAATTAAGGCTGAAATTACACAATATTCAAAATCCTCTTACCAGGACTTCCCTAGTGATCCAGAGTATATGCTCCCAATGCAGGGGCCAGAGTTCAACCCCTGGTCAGGGAACTAGACCCACATGCCACAACTAAGAGCTTGCATCAACAACTGGAAGATCGCATGTGCCACAACTAACACCTGGCACAGCCACAGAAACATTTTTAAAATACCCTTATCCATTTTAAAATACCCTTGCCTTCCGTTCAGCTGCTCAGTCATGTCCCACTCTTTGCAACCCCATGGACTGCAGCACACCAGGCTTCCCTGTCCAACTCCCATAGCCTACTCAAACTCATGTCCATTGAGTTGGTGATGCCATCCAACCATCTCACCCTCTGTCGTCCCCTTCAATCTTTTCCAGCATCAGCATCTTCTCTAATGAGTCAGTTCTTCGCATCAGGTGGCCAAAGTATTGGAGCTTCAGCTTCAGCATCAGTCCTTCCAATGAATATTTGCAACTGATTTCCTTTCATATTTATTCAATTTCATATTAACTGTATACCTACTATGGGCCTGATACAAGAGGAGGCTCTGGAGAAATAATGCTAAACAATCCAAACACGGCCTCCCTTCCATACAGCTTACAGTTTGGCACTTACTAAGTGGCAGGCACAAAAACCAAAATAGCACCTCAAGGAATGTACAGTGTAAAAGAGGATTAAGGCTAACACACACACATTTACACATGTCATAATAAACCACAAGAAAGGTAGGAATGAAATGTTAGAAGACGAAGTGATCTGACTTTTTGTGATCCTGTGGACTGTAGTCCATGGAAGTCTCCAGGCCAGAATACTGGAGTGGGTAGCCTTTCCCTTCTCCAGGGGATCTTCCCAAGCCAGGGATCAAAGCCAGGTGTCCCACATTGCTGGCAGATTCTTTACCAGCTGAGCCACAAGGGAAGCCTGAGAATACTGGAGTGGGTAGCCTATCCTTCTCCAGTGGATCTTCCCGACTCAGGGATCAAACCAGAGTCTCCTGCATTGCAGGTGGATTCTTTACCAACTGAGCTATGAATGTCTCAAGAGTTATGATGAGAGCTTTAATTACATGGTTAAGGCAATAACTATTGAGTTTCTCTCCTATAAAGTTTCTTCTTTTGTAGTTGAAAAATGCCTTGGGAGAGATATTTTGAGACTGTGCTATTATACTGTTTCTCTTCAATTTTTGCCCACCAACTTTAGCGTCCTTTTGCAGACCTTCCTTGCAACAATTACAACTGCAGTGTTCCCAGTAGTGACCTGGTGTGTCCCTCATTCCTTCCAGCATATATTAATTAGAATTCTTCTGACAAAAAGAACAGTCTCTTCTCCTTATTTACTTATCCAATTATTTTATCAGGATGGACACCTGAATAATTATTTTATTCTTTGAGTCATAATCCAATATTACTGTTACTTACGTTGCTCAGATTGTCAGCTTTTGCCACTGATGCTCAGTCATGTCCCACTCTTTGCAACCCCATGGACTGCAGCACACCAGGCTTCCCTGTCCAACTCCCATAGCCTACTCAAACTCATGTCCATTGAGTTGGTGATGCCATCCAACCATCTCACCCTCTGTCGTCCCTTCAATCTTTTCCAGCATCAGCATCTTCTCTAATGAGTCAGTTCTTCGCATCAGGTGGCCAAAGTATTGGAGCTTCAGCTTCAGCATCAGTCCTTCCAATGAATATTTGCAACTGATTTCCTTTCATATTTATTCAATTTCATATTAACTGTATACCTACTATGGGCCTGATACAAGAGGAGGCTCTGGAGAAATAATGCTAAACAATCCAAACACGGCCTCCCTTCCATACAGCTTACAGTTTGGCACTTACTAAGTGGCAGGCACAAAAACCAAAATAGCACCTCAAGGAATGTACAGTGTAAAAGAGGATTAAGGCTAACACACACACATTTACACATGTCATAATAAACCACAAGAAAGGTAGGAATGAAATGTTAGAAGACGAAGTGATCTGACTTTTTGTGATCCTGTGGACTGTAGTCCATGGAAGTCTCCAGGCCAGAATACTGGAGTGGGTAGCCTTTCCCTTCTCCAGGGGATCTTCCCAAGCCAGGGATCAAAGCCAGGTGTCCCACATTGCTGGCAGATTCTTTACCAGCTGAGCCACAAGGGAAGCCTGAGAATACTGGAGTGGGTAGCCTATCCTTCTCCAGTGGATCTTCCCGACTCAGGGATCAAACCAGAGTCTCCTGCATTGCAGGTGGATTCTTTACCAACTGAGCTATGAATGTCTCAAGAGTTATGATGAGAGCTTTAATTACATGGTTAAGGCAATAACTATTGAGTTTCTCTCCTATAAAGTTTCTTCTTTTGTAGTTGAAAAATGCCTTGGGAGAGATATTTTGAGACTGTGCTATTATACTATTTCTCTTCAATTTTTGCCCAACTTTAGCGTCCTTTTGCAGACCTTCCTTGCAACAATTACGACTGCAGTGTTCCCAGTAGTGACCTGGTGTGTCCCTCATTCCTTCCAGCATATATTAATTAGAATTCTTCTGACAAAAAGAACAGTCTCTTCTCCTTATTTACTTATCCAATTATTTTATCAGGATGGACACCTGAATAATTATTTTATTCTTTGAGTCATAATCCAATATTACTGTTACTTACGTTGCTCAGATTGTCAGCTTTTGCCACTGAGAGTTCTATTAGGTGGGCTCCTGTTGCCTTTTGACATCGCTTCATCCTTCTAATTAATTTTTTATTATTTCTTTGCTTTCTGATACTAAAAGATGCCCCAGGCTCATCTTAAGTTTCCTTTCTCCAGCCTTAAAATCAGTCATTTCTGATCCAAGGAGTCTTGATTCCTTTTAGCAAAACTGAGATTTAGAAACCAAGATCTAAGCCCTAAGCATACTCACTGCTACCAGAGCACCATTATTCCTTGGCCTTCTAAAGACGCTCACACTGATCCTTCCAATTCCAGCACCACAAGGATGATTCTAATCATCCTTGAACAGATGATTTCCCTTTTTCCTTAGTAGCAGTCTTATTCTCCAACACTGAAAAGCTCTCATCATTAACAATATACTCACTTCATCTTAGTATAAACATAAAGCAATTAGTTACAGAAGTACAACACTTGTATACAGTCCTTTCCTCTCTAAGCTTACAGCTTCCTGTCAAAATGCTTTTTTCCAAGTTACCTAGGTTATTTTTTGCCCAAACCCTTCAGAGTGGCTATGTTATTGATTTGTAATAAATTAGGTTTACCTATTATGTGTATTCTGCTTCTGTCCACCAGCATTTTGGTTGACTATATACATGTATTATTTCCAGAGATATATATAAAACATTATCCATAATTTCCTGTTAATCCATTTGGAGATACAAACTTCTTTGCTGAGCACCTACCATGTTCCAGGAGCAGTGTGGGTGTTTTTATTATTTAAGACCATAAAAACATGACATGCCATTTTAGAGATTAATATCTAGGCCATGAAATCTTACATCAAGATGAGAAACCAATTAACCTTATCCACCAAAAGATGGTGCCTCCTGTCTCTACTCTTATCCTTTTCTTAATAGTTCACCAACTTTATGGACCTATAGATTCTGTTGGCCTCTATTTCCATAACCTAAAAATACATTAGAAATAATGAAGCAAGTACAGCTCTTTCTCAGGGAATGTTAATAGAATGTCACCTGCTTGGGTTTTTCTAATTAGCTATCACTATTGATAACTCACCCATTAAAATGAAAACATGGGACTATATGTGTGAATACAAACGAAGGCCCACAGAGCACCCTGGAGGGCTCCTAAAAATCTCTGTTTGGGCCTTTAGAAGGCAAGACTGTCCCTCGGTGTTTACAAGAACCTCCTGAAAGGCAACCACATGTAGGTCATTGGTCTCACCTGAAGGAAGGTCCTGTCCTCACACCATTCCTGAATCAGGAGAAGAGTATAGTGGATAAAAGCCTTCCCCAGTGGCTCAGTGGTATAGAATCCACCTGCAATGTAGAAGCTACAGGAGATAACAAGTTTGATCCCTGGGTCGGAAAGATTCCCCTGGAGGAGGGCATGGCAACCCAGTCCAGTATTCTTGCCTGGAGAGTCCCATGGCCAGAGGAGCCTGGCTGGCTACAGTCCATGGGGTCACAAAGAGTAAGACACAACTGAAGCATCTTGGCATGCACACACTCACACACACACACACACACACATACACACGTCCACGCGTGTGTAATGGATAATAGTGCAGTTTCCAGAGTCAAAAGACCTATATGCTCTTAGGCAAATCTCTTCCTATCTCTGAGTTACAATTTCCTTACTTGTATGGAAGGATAAACTATATGTATAATTTATATGCATGTGTGTGCAACTTACATACATAAATACATACCATTTATATTGCCAAAATAAATTTCCAGGCCCAAGATGGAGCCACTCCTGACTAAGGTGTCACATCAGCAAAGTAAACCTCAGAGAGCTTTCATGTCCCGTAGATTTTCCACCTGACCAGAAACTCAGTAGGTCCATCAACCAATCCCCAAAAACCAACCCAACTCTGGGCCTTCTTGCCCCAAAGAAGGTTAACTCTGTGGCTCCAGCCAATCAAATATTTTCTTTTCTTGTCTCCCTGTTCCTCACCTTGTAAAAGCTCCCTGTCTTCCACTCCATTTTGCAGTTCTCCAAAAGAACTGTCCACTATGTGAATGCTATATAAAGTCTGTTTGTATCATCTAAATTGTATCACTAAATTACCTTTTTAAATGCATTTAACTGTGTTATAAAATATCTACATTGTTTATCCCTATTTACAAATAAATAAATGGAATTGTGAAATTAAATGAAATTCAGGGTCAAACTCTTTTGCTTTAAACACATAAAGTACTCAGAAAACATCAGCTATTATTAGTACTATTATCATTTTATGCAAAAGATAAATAATAGCAGTACATAGCAAAAAGATCAAATAAACAATGGAGAAGAGGCAGAGAAAGAGAACAAACATTTAGTTATAATAATGCCAACAAATGTTCAAAGTATCATACGGCTGCGCTCATTTCACATGCTAGTAAGGTTATGCTCAAAATCCTTCATGTTAGGTTTCAGCAGTATGTGGACCAAGAACTTTCAGATGTACAAGCTGGGTTTCAAAGAGGCAGAGGAGACAAGTCAAACTGCCAATATTCACTGGATCATACAGAAAGCAAAGGAATTTCAGAATAACATCTACTTCTGTTTCATTGACTATGCTAAATCCTTTCACTATGTGGATCACCAAAAAAAAAAAAAAAAACCTGTAAAATTCTTAAAGAGATAGGAATACCAGACCACCTTACCTGTCTTCTGAGAAACCTGTGTGCAGGTCAAGAAGCAACAATTAGACCCAGATATGGAACAACTGACTGATTCCAAATTGGGAAAGGAATATGTCAAGTCTGTATATTGTCACCCTGCTTACTTAACCTATATGCAGAGTACGTCATGCAAAAGGCTGGGCTGGATGAATCAAAAGCAGGAATCAAGACTGACGAGAAATATCAACCATCTCAAATATTCAGATGCTACCACTCTAATGGCAGAAAGTAAAGAGGAACTAAAGATCTTCTTAATGAAGGTGAAAGAGGAGAGTGAAAAGCTGACTTGAAACTCAACATTCAAAAAACTAAGATTATGACATCAGGTTCCATTACTTCATGGCAAATAAAAGGTGGAAAAGTGGAAATAGTGACATATTTTATTTTTGTGGGCTCCAAAATCACTGTGGATGGTGATTTCAGCCATGAATTTAAAAGATGCTTGCTCCCTGGAAGCATCCTTGGAAGGAAAGCTATGACAAACGGAGACAGCGTATTAAAAAGCAGAGACATCACTTTGCTGACAAAGTACCATGTAGTCAAATCTATGGATTTTCCAGTAGTCATGTATAGATGTGAGAGCTGGGCCATAAAGAAGGCTGAATGCTAAAGAAGTATTGCTTTCAAACTGTGATGCTGGAGATGACTCTTGACAGTTCCTTGGACTGCAAGATCAATCCAGTCAGTCCAAGGAAATCAACCCTGAATATTCACTCACTGGAAGGACTGATGCTGAAGCTGAAGCTCCAATACTTTGGCCGCCTGATGTGAAGGGCTGACTCATGGTAAAAGACCTTGATGATGGGAAAGATTGAAGACAAAAGGAGAAGGGGGTGGCAGAGGATGAGATGGTTAAATAGTGTCACCAACTCAAAGGACATGAATTTGAGCAAGCTGCGGGAGATAATGGAGGATTGAGGAACCTGGTGTGCTGCAGTCCGTGGTATCTCAAAGAGTTGAACACGACTCGGCGAATGAACAACCACAATCTAATAATAATAATCTAATCCTAACAGTAACTCATGTCGTGGCATCCATGCTCATTTGCGTCTGACTCTTTGGGACCCCATACACTGTAGCCCACCAGGCTCCTCTGTCCATGGGATTTCTCAGGCAAGAATACTAGAGTGGGTTGCCATTTCCTACTCCAGGGGATCTTCCCAACCAGGGATCCAATCCCTATCTCCTGCACTGGAGTCAAGTTCTTTACCACTGAGTCACCTGGGAAGCCTAGGAAAATAATACATCCTCCCAGTCACCTAAGATCCACCAAAAATTGCTCAAATGCCCAGAGATGTCCTCGTGTCTCCACAAACAAACTGAAAAATTTCCTAACACTTAGAGACACCAGAAGGACAATAGAAGGAAAGTAGCTGTGCACAAGGGATGCAGTCAGACAGACATGAGAATCTGGGATCTTCCAGGGGCCTGTGGAACCTGACAGTGGGAAGGAATCCAGGCCGGCCTTCCAAACGCATCTTCTCACCACTTCATTTTCTCTCCATTCAGGGCGGCGGCAGACATGACTTTAGTCCTTAATACCAAAAACGCTAAGAGCATGAGCTCGCTCCTGAAGGCATTAAAGTCGTGCTGTCTCCCCTCCTTCTGCTGGTCTCTGTGCAGGACCCGTTTTTCATCGCTTCTCCATCTTTCTTGTACTTCTGCTTCCTCCTCTTTTCACCCAGACAGATGGAGAGGCAGCCCAACCTCTGAGAAGCTAGTCTTACTCCCCTCCAGGCACAGCTGCTTCCACCAAACAGCCCTGCAAATGTCAGCTTCAGACCCATACATCAAGTGAAGTTGGTCCCGAACCAAAAGTCACAGCTGAGTCCCCAGCAGCAATGCAGGGACCAAAGATACGCTGGCCACCCCTTGGCTTTTCCAACCCTCAGGACTGCCTGAGCATCTCCGTGAAAGGTCAAGGTTCAAGTAAATGTAATGATAAACACTTCCTAGCCATACCACCACAAGCCCCTGCTGTACCCAGTCATGATTTGTAGAATTGCTTCCCCACTGTGGTTAAAATATTTCTTCCTTCCTTTATAAACCTGATTTATGGACTAAAAAAACTATTTCCCAAATATTTTCTACAAATTTCAAGCGATACACAGACTCCTAAGGGATGAATTTGTTGTTGTTTCCTCTAAAACCATGGCTATATGTTGATTTAATCACTTTCTTTCTGGATACTCCACCAACATATAATTCCTGCAAAAAGACAGTGATCTGAGCTAACCTAACAGTGGTTAGAGCATAAGGCCAAGGTCACCCCAATGACTCTGGCATTGTCTGTATTTTAAGTGTCTCTCCTTCTTTTTAACTCTTGGTCACAGGTGAAAATACCAACAAGGACGGAGAACCCAGCGGGGAAGAATAATTCGAACAGCTCTGTCATCTGAAATGCTTCCTTCTATTAATACTTCACAGAAATGTTCCAGACCAAACGTCGTTACCTATGTGGTCCTCGAACTTTTGTGTACATTCCAATCACCTAAGAAACTTTCAAAAATCCTGAGAACAGTTCCTTGAGGATACCTGGACATGGGATTCAAGCATCCACGGTTATTAAAGATTTCCAGGTGATTTCGACAGGCAGCAAAGTCTGGGATAGACAATGGTTATCCAAACAGCCAAAGATTCAGAACCTACCATGGCTCTAAGACTCTGTGGAATAAAAATGATTATCTCTTCCTCCCTATCATAAACAGATTTTCAAAGACAAGGGGTTTTGAAATTCTTAGAGAAAGACATTATGGAAATGCGATGATTATTATTGCAAGTTGGCAGGTGTCTAGGACATACATTTGATTCTCTTTAATCATTCAAATGAGACCAAATGTCCCAGGGATGTGGAGTCAGCCCATCATTATACCTAATGATGGTACTGAGGATCCAAACACAGGTGCTGAGAGCAGCCACAAGAGCGATCTTCAAGCTTCCTTCCACCATGGGGACACCCTTCAGCTGCACCCTACAGGCACCCCACAGTCTAGGATCAGCCAGTGTTCACTTTTGGCTCAACAACATGTATTGCAGAGAAAATGGTCTTTTCTTCACTGAACACTGAGGATAAAAGGGAAGAGAAATGACCCTCTCATCCCAGGCACATCTAGTCTCATCATGCAAAAATGAGGATATAATATTAATCCACTCATCTGATGCTAATGGAACATCGAATGTCCCCCAATCTAATGGCGAAGTCTGGAACCACTGATATACCACACAGTAACCTCCTGAGTCTTGTTTTCCCTTCAGCAGTAACTAGAGCAATAAAAGGTTGGAAGGAGAGTATAAATATTTAAAGGCCAAAATAAATCTTTAAATGTTGAACAAACAGGTTATGTGATGGGTAAACTGGAGATTTGTCTCGAGATGGCAGCTCATGGAATAATGATAGAAAGAGCAAAACCTTGGTCATCCCTCCCCCATCAGTACAGCATTAGTCGGTGTCAGCTTTGCAATAGCTTAACTGGCGAGAGCCAGCAGATGGTGTTTTTATGGCCCTATATAAACAGTATTAAGTCATTTTAACTCTTGCCCCATAACTCAGGTTTCCAATCCAGGCTGCTGTTGTCCACCTCTCTCATCTTCTGAAATGCTCCTGAGGAAGAGTCCTCACATTTATGAAGCTCACATTATGTGCTAGATATTTTTCATCCAGATTTGCTTACCTCTATTTACAGAGAACAGCTACTAGAGGCAGAGCCAAGATTAGAACTGATTGTCCGACTTTATGGCTGGGACCCCTCCCACTATCCTCCTCTCATTCTGGACCTCTGTTTTTCCACTGATTAAATGCATGGTGTTGCTTAGTCACTCAGTTGTGTCTGACACTTTTGCAACCCCGTGGACTGTAGCCCGCCAGGCTCCTCTGTCTGTGGGATTTCCCAGGCAAGAATACTAGAGTAGAGTGGGTTACCATTTCCCTCCCCAGGGGATCTTCCCAACCCAGGGATCGAACTCACGTCTTCAGGTCTCCTGCATTGCAGATGGATTCTTTACCACTGGGCCATCAAGGAAGCCCCTGACCAAGAGCATCCAAATCACCATGGCTTGTTCCTATCTGAAACTATGACTACTTTGAGTCTCTCACGTGTTATTTAGTATATTGGTTTTTCAAATTTTTACTTGTAAGAAACAAGAGTTTCTTCAGATATGAGACTTTCCTATTGACTTCTTCAATCCAATTAATTTTGCTATGCATTGATTAAACTTCTCTTTAAGCTTCTCAGCATTTTAAAACACAGTTTTCAAATGGTAAAGTCATGACTTTCACTCAGAATCATATGTCAAAGATTTTATTCAACTCATTAATTAATGAGTGACTAAGTGAGATATATAGCTAATTTAATAAACTGATGTTAAGACAAATTTGCTGACTTACATACAAAATTGACTAATGCCTTACAGGGCAATAACCCATAACCTCTGAGGTTACCCCTTCCAACAGACAGGTATGATTTGCATCTCTACCAGGAAAAAATTGACAGGTTAACCTATGTCCATAAGGAGTTGTAAAATAGAACAGTCAATAGAAAATCAACCCCAGACCTGGGCTTAAACATACTGTGATGTCTTTTGCTTATTTCCAAGCTTTTGCTTAATTTTCTGACAGTGTTTAAGACACTGAAGTAGAAGAGGTACATATATACAGTGACTGAAAAAAAGTGAAAAATACAAGTGACTAGGAAGATCTCATCACTGTCTGTGAGGCCCCTGTTCAGTCTCCTAGTTGTGTCTGACTCTTTGCGAACCCACGGACCCCAGCAGGCCAGGCCTCCCTCTCCCTCACCATCTCCTGAAGTTTGCCCAAGTTCATCTCCATTACATCAGTGATGCCATCCAACCATCTCATCCTCTGACACCCTCTTTTCTGCCCTCGATCTTTCCCAGCATCGGGGACTTTTCCAATGAGCCAGCTGTTCATATCAGATGACCAAAATACTGGAGTTTCAGTTTCAGCATCAGTCCTTCCAACAAGTATTCAGGGTTGATTTCCCTTAAGACAGGGCTTCCCTCATGGCTCAGTTGCTAAAGAATCCGCCTGCAGTGCAGGAGACCCTGGTTCGATTCCTGGGTCAGGAGGATCTTCTGGAGAAGGGATAGGCTCCCCACTCCAGTATTCTTGGGCTTCCCTGTTGCTCAGCTGGTTATGAATATGCCTGCAGTGTGGGAGACCTGGGTTGGAAAGATCCCCTGGAAAAGGGAAAGGCTACCCACTCTAGTATTCTGGCCTGGAGATGGACTGTATAATCCATGGGGTCACAAAGAGTCGGACACGACCGAGTGACTTTCACTCAATCACTTCCCTTAAGATTTTTAAATACCTGCCCAAGCTGCACCCAGACCAATTAAAATCAGTTTCTCCAAGGGTGGGACCTGAACATCAGTAGTTTGTGAAGCTTCCTAAGTGATTTCAGTGAATAGCCAGGGCTACTCAAGTGTGGCCCATGGCCTGGCAAAATCAACAGCACCTAGATCTCCACTGGATCACCAGGATTTCAGAGCCCCTTTCCCTATCTTCTCAGACAGAATCTGCACACCAACAAGATCCCAGGAGATTTTCTGCACGTGAAAATCTAAGATGCTATGAGATATTCTGCAGCCATTCCCAACATCCTTGACTGAAACAACTGCTGCGTGTTCCCAATATGGCACAGTTCCAGGTCCCTCCCCTTCAAAGAGAAAAGCAACAAAGACCCAGTGCAGCCACAAATAAATAGATAAATAAAACTTCTAATTTTTTTTAAAATAGAAAGCAAAAAATCTACAGATACAGCCTAGCTTGGTGGGCGTGATCAAGCACCTGAGATAGTTGTTTGGGAATTCCTGAGAATTGACAGGAAATAAAAGGTCTATAAGGGTAAAGATATGAAAAAAAATAATAACTAATTAGGATTACGGCTGGAGAAAATATGGCAGGTTACAGAAACAGCTTGCAAGATGGTGAAAAAGGAAAGGTGTTGGGGGTAGACTCAGCTCCAAATCAAAAACTTGGCAAAGGGAACTAATTTGGGGGATATGATAGTCAATTTTCTGTGTCAACTTGACTGGGCCATGGGGTGCCCAGATATCTGGTCAAACATTCTGGGTATTTCTGTGAGGGATTTTTGGATAGACTGCCCTCCAGCTCTCATCCCATCACTTGAAGGCCTGAATAAAACAAAGAGCCTCACCCTCTCCTGAATAAGAAAGAACCCACCCGGCTTGACTGGGCTTCCTAGGTGGTGCCAGTGGTAAAAGAATCCATCTGCCAACGCAGAAGCTGCAGGAGATGGGGGTTCAATCCCTGGGTGGGGAAGATCCCCTGGAGGAGGAAATGGCAACCCACTCTAGTATTTGTGCCTGGGAAATCCCACAGACAGAGGAGTCTGGTGGGCTATAATCCATGGGGTCGAAAAGTGTGAGACATAGCTGAGCACACACACACACACGCATATGTACACATACTCCCTGCCTGACTGGGACTTTGGTTTTTTCTTGCCTTCAGACTCAAACTGACTGAAGCACTGATTCCCCTGCATCTCAAGCCTCTGAAACCACAGACTGAAACCACATAATTATTATTCCTTATAATAAATCATGTTTGTAAAATATATTGGTCTGTTTCTCTAGAGACTCCTACGACAGTAGATAAACATATTGTGTTGAGTTTTGAGATATAATAGTTGATTATTAAAATCAAGAAAAAAACTAAAACAAAGATTAAACAAATAATAGAGATGTTATTTATTCAGAGCTTGCTATACAAGGGAGTCTGCCACTAAGCCCTGCATTTGGCAGAGACTTGAAGACAGACAGGGGTGTAAGAAAAAAAGAGAAGGCTTAATTTAAGGTACGCCCTTCCTGGGGCTGCCGGCATAGGGAGGGTGAGGGTTTTCTAACTAGAAGCAGGGTACCCTCAATGACTGGTATGACAAATGTATCTGTCTTTCTCTGGCTAGCTACAAGTTGGAGGCAGGTGCAAAAATTAAAGAAGCCAGCAGTCCATGACCAAGTCCTGATTACTCCGGGCCAATTGCTGCAGAGCTATGGGTCAGAGTCTTATTGTCAAATATGGTCTAGCCCTTGTCTAATATATATGTTCACTCTCATACATTAAAAAATGAATGCCCTAGTATATATCAGGTCCCCACTTCCCAAAGTTTTAATGAAAAAGATTACTCTGGGCCAATGGCTACAAAGCTATGGTTCAGAGCTCTATTGTCAAATATGATGTAGCCCTCGACTGATATATATGCTCACTCTCATATGTTAAAAAATGAATGCCCTAGTATATATCAAGTCCCTGCTTCCCGAAGTTTTAATGAATGTTTTCATCTAATTCAATGTATTCAATATTATTTGGCCAAATCTGCATTCATATTTATACACTTAGATCTAAGTCTTACTGAGGATTCTGGAAGAGGGGAATGATTTCAAAATGTAGGCTATATTATTATCTGTTGACAAGGCCAACAGGTCAGGAGACGCCTGCCATTGAAAAGATAGTTGGTTATACTCACATATTCTGAGAGATGGGGCCACACACTCCATGGCAGTGGGGGGGGTGGCGGGGGTGAGGGGGTGGAAGGGGGAGGGTGAGGGGTAGGGGGGGGGGGGGGGGGGGGGTGAGGGGGTGGTGGTGCGGGGAGTGTGTGCTTTATAGGAAAGCGTGGAAATCGATCAAGAGTTTGGGGGTAAGCAGATCGGGACCAGAACCTTTACTGTGGCTTTTCCAGGAAGAAACGGGCAAACCAAAGTAAACAGGTTGAGAATTAGCTAGTTTAAAGCATCTCAGGGGGCTCTGGGCCACAGGGACTGTCCCTAGGTGTGTGTTACCTGGCCCTGAAGTGACCAGGGCATGGTAACAGGAGTCCTGAGTCCTGAGAGTGACAGGCTGAGAAAGGAGGTGGCCGGGATTCAGGCAGTGCCTCAGTTGGTCTGCATCTGAAAGGCAGACCTGAGGCAGAACCATTCACTGTGTCTAGGAGCTGGCTAGCCCTGGAAGGGGCAGTTCCTCCAGCATCAGCAAGTCTCCAGACAGCAAAGCATCAAAACGCAAAGAAAGTTAAAAGCATCGTTAATGCTGGAAATGTGATTTGAAATAGAAATTCAAAGCTCCCCCCTGCCCCCGACACCCCCCACCCTGGCGCTCTTTATAAACTGCTAACATCACAACAGTTACGGGAGCAAACCAGAAATGCTTAACGTGACATTTCAAACTACGAGAGTGCTTGACACCACCGTGAGTCACCTGGGCTGTGTGCCTGGGGCATTGATAGCAATACCAAGACGCAAAGACCAGCAGCTGCCACCGGTAAGGCTTCAGCACAAAGCCTGCCATGCCCGAGCCTTCCCCTCACAGAATAAACCAAGGACAGACCTCCATTTTCCCTGGCAGCTGGGACACGAGAGAGCTCACCAAACCCTTGCCCGTCCATCATATCCTTTTTCATGGCCCTGGAGATGGTGAAAACATTGTTTTGCACTGTTTCTGCAACATCTCAGAGATTCTCCAGCCAGGTGACACTTCCCTCGGGCCTTTATAAGTGAGAGTGGAAGTCAGCACACCGTGCATTTGGTAAAATGTCTCTGATGGTCAGAAGATTAGCATTCTTCTTGTGTGTGTGTGCTTAGTCACTCCGTTGTCCCTCTTTGCAACCCCATGGACTGTAACCCGCCAGGCTCCTCTGTCCCTGGAATTCTCCAGGCAAGAATACTGGAGGGGGTTGCCAATCCCATCTCCAGGGGATCTTCCTGACTGAGGGATCACTCCTGAATTTCCTGCCTTGCAGGCTCTTCATGTGGCCAAACATTAAAAAAAAAAAAAAAAACTTTTCTCAAATCACCAATTATTTTATAGTTTAGTAGACTGTACTTGTCTGTTTGTTTTCATCAGATTAAAAGCTCCTCAATGGTACAGACTAGATGTTAAATTCATCCTTTTAATCCCCGAGCCTGACCCTGAAAAAATATCTGTTAATCTGCAGCGTGTTATACAACTCAGCCACATCTGGGACCCTTACAACTTCACTGCTCTTCTGGCTAAGGGACAGGGTGCCTTGCTCCTAGCAAGTAAGAAATAAGAGAAAGAAATCCCCAACCTCAGAAACGGGACGTGCCAGCACCTTGGACAGAGGGAAGGAAAGGAAGCAGTAACAGAAACGGCAGCAACAGTAATGGGCCTGGTGTGTGCCAGGCACAGCTCTCAGCTCTTCACGGATTAACCACCGTCACCAGATCTCCTGGAAACAAACCTCGCAGTCCTTCCCTGCGGACCACATTTAGGTTTGAATCAGAAATCTGTTCTTTCTCGTTTTAAAGTTTCTTGGTATATTGCCATTCTCTTCTTAGAAATTCCCCTGGCGGGGGAGAGCGGAATGCAATCGGGCCTAAAGAAACACACAAAAACCAAGTCTTTGTTTGTTTGCTCTGTTGTTATGGCTCACCAGACAGAAGTGAAGACAGATGAAGAGGTCAAGTGATTCTATGACCTGAATGTGGTTTGGAGACAAGGAGAAGGAGGCGTGTGCCAGGCAGCAAAGCCTGGGGTGCAAAGACGCAGCCTGAACCAAGAGCTCCTCCCCGGCACTGTCGCCTCAGGCTTCATCCCTGCCTCCCAGGTCCAGCCAGCAGTGGCGATGCCCTTGCTCGTAAAATGCCTGACCGCTTCCTATCTACACCAACGTTCTTCCCATCGCTAAAGCGGAACAGAGCAACGTGGAGGGAAAAATCATCTTTTAGTTAAGAGAGCAGCACAGGGACTTCCCTGGCAGACCAGTGTCTCAGACTCCACACTCCCAATGCAGGGAGCCTGGGTTCCAATCCCTGAACAGGGAGCTAGAGCCCACATGCCGCAACTGAGACCTGCACAGCCAAACAAGATAAATAAATAATAAAAGGAGAAAAAAAGGGTGGCAGTGCCAACTCGTGCTAAGACAGTCAGCCTCTCTTTAGTGCTCTGCTCTGAGCAGGGGAGGGTTTTGCAAACAAGGCCTGGTTCAGCCTTCCTGCAGCATCGTAAGGGAAAAGTGTGTGGTGCGATTCTTTCCACTTAACGAGATGGAAAGCAGAGGGCGTGTTGCAATCTGAATTGGTTCTGCCAAGGTCACAGGCTAGACCTGGGTGCCTGAGGTGGAAACAGGGCCTTAGGAGTCTACTATCTATGTCTGAATCTCCTACACATGGAATGTGGATTCCCCACTGAAATTCTTTAAAGTCAGTACAATGTAGATTTGAAGAACAGAGCTCATATCTGGCATTTTACACACCGAAGCAGCCTTTGTGTACCCTTGCCACCAAGAAGTATCCACCTGTACCTCTTGTTAGCATCGCAGGATGAGATTCTTTGAATATTCAGCACCTTCACCCATCCCACTCCATCAGTCCTGCTCTACCAGTGGGTTAATAGATGTAAAGGTGGCCAGAGTGGAGTATTTAATGTGACAGAGGTTTCACAAAACTCTGCATTCCCTTGCTGCATCCCAGCCAGCATCTTCAATAAAACCAAATACTACAGGGGCGCAAGAAGTATCTAGGTTAATAGCTGAAGATTTGCACTTGTTTTCCTCACACAGCCAAAGTGCTCAATAAGCCTCACAAAAAGAAATCTTTTAACCTATGACAAAAACTCAGTCAGCAGAAGAAAATGGTAGTCCTCTGACAGAACCCAGCTTAGAGAAGAAAATTGTCTTCCCAGTACCTAGAGACTCAGCTGATGTGAAACATGGTATTCAGGGCTGGGTGACGTTTATCAGAAACTTGGTGTTTGACAAGAGACGTAAATGGGCTGCATTGTCTGTGAGGCAATGAAAGCCCTTTAATCCTGATCCAACTCAAGCCACAGGCTTTCTCTCTCTGCAAACCATCATCACCACCCGTAACATCATTCTCACCAGAAGTCGTCTGCACTCTGTGCTGGACGCTGAACAAAGAAGTGGGGTCCCCATCGTGTGGGATCTCACCATCTGAGCTGTGCAACGCTGACACCTATCGACCTAAAAATTCATCAGGCAGGGAAACCTGAAAGAGCAGAAACAAGGACAGGAATACAAATCTAGAATCAAACGCCTTCCGGATGCAGGATGAAGACGGAACTAAGAAATTCCCCTTTTGGACTGATTGTATTGCTGAGTACCAAACATACAGGATGAGCGAACCCTGACATCCACAGCTGATCACCCCGGGTTCCATATATTCAGAAGAGTGGCATCAAAGCATCTCAATGATAGATGGACTGGTCTGGATTTCACCCAGACGTGTCACTCTGAAAATCAGTTTTGCAAATAAGATTATGTTTCAGGAGCTCTTCAAATGCTGGAAAGAAGAAATGATTAAGACTAGCATCCACTTGAACAGCTTTTTAAAAAAGGCAACAAGCTACAGCTAGAACCAGACATGGAACAACTGACTGGTTCAAAATTGGGAAAGGAGTATGACAAGGCTGTATATTGTCACCCTGCTAATTTAACTTATATGCAGAGTACATCATGCAAAATGCCAGGCTGGATGAAGCACAAGCTGGGACCCAGACTGCCAAGAGAAATATCAACAACCTGAGATATGCAGATGATACCTCTCTAATGGCAGAAAGAGAAGTGGAACTAAAGAGCCCCTTGAGGGTGAAAGAGGAAAGTGAAAAAGCTGGCTTGAAACTCAACGTTCAAAAACCTAAGATCACGGCATGTGGTCCCATCACTTCATGGCAAATAGAAGGGGAAAAGTAGTGTCAGATTTTCTTTTCTTGGGCTCCAAAATCACTGTGGACAGTGACTGCAGCCATGAAACTAAAAGACACTTGCTCCTTGGAAGGAAAGCTATGACAAACCTAGACAGCATGTTAAAAAGCAGAGGCATCACCCAGCTGATGAAGGTCCACAAAGTAAAAAGTATGGTCTTCCCAGGAGTCATGTGTGGATGTGAGAGTTGTACCATAAAAAAAGCTAAGCACAGAAGAAATGATGCTTTCGAGTTGTAGTGCTGGAAAAGATTCTTAACAATCCCTTGGAATGCAGGAGATCAAACCAGTCAATCCTAAAGGAAATCAACACTGAATATACTTTGGAAGGACTGATGCTGAAGTTGAAGCTTCAATACTTTGGCTCCGATATCTGATGTGAAGAGCTGACTCAGTGGAAAAGCCCCTGATGCTGGGAAAGATTGAGGGTGGGAGGAGAAGGGGACGACAGAGGATGAGACGGTTGGATGGCATCACCAACTCAATGAATTTGACCAAACTCTAGGAGATAATGGAGGACAGGGGAGCCTGGCGTACTGGAGTCCATGGGGTTGCTACGAGTCAAACATGACTTAGCAACTGAACAACAACAAATCACGTCACAATCATGTAAAGCCATATCCTCACATGTCCATAGGAATTTAGTGGAGGGGGCGATAAGTAGGCACTATGGGCTCAGAAATGGTAGGGCCTGGGATGTTTTCTGGAATTCAGTTTTCAAATTAATCAATATTTATATCAGCATAAGTAATAAGGGTGCCTTTGTCTAGTTCTATTCTCTGCCTAAGGGCACTGAGGTCCTTGCTGACCAGAGAACAGAAAGGCCAGACGTGCGTCCAGCGGCACCTGGCCCTCCTAGAGCCACCCAGCGAGGCGTACGTCTACCAAAAGCCAGCAGAGGAGGGGAGGGTGTGCAGAGAACAGACCTTGGCCATCACGCGTCCCCCACTATTACCAGGACAGACGGAATCCAGGCATCCCTCTGCCAGCACAGTCTCTATGCACACACACACACACACACACACACACACACACACACACACACACACACACCTTACACCCCCTACACTTTCCATTTCTGGGTTTTGGTCCCAAGCAAGAACGGCTAAATAGAGAGGGTGACTCTGTGGATGTTTTTAATTTTTTGGCTGTCCCCATTCCAGACTTTACGCTTCCTAATATATCCAACGAAAATACACGTACGGCCCCAGCTGTGCCACAGACACAGCCCCTCATTGTGGAAGCTGGAGCAATCAGAGCCTCCCTTCTCTCCACCCCTGCCCGCAACCCGAAGTGGACAAAGGACTTCGGCCAGGCTGATGGAGTGCTGTCTCCCAAAACACAGACTCTGGGGTGAGTGTCAGAAAACTCTGGAGCGGCAGAAGTCACTCCTGGTGGAAAAGCAGCAGCAAGAAGTAGACTAGATGGTTCTCGGTCCTGAATCAGGAGCTCACCTTCTATCCTCTCAAGCTCACTCTGTTCCTCTCCACTTTCCAAGCCCCCTCTCTGAGTCTCTTCTTCAGTCTGAGAGACACTGATATCCTTCCAAGAAAGGTCCTTTTGGCTTATGTTAGCCAGAGTTTGGTTTTGCTACTTGCAACTGAACTCTGACAGCATTATGGATTCTAGACTGTCCCACACGTACCCCTGGTGAACCTTGCCCAGCCTGGCAAGAACCATGCCTGACAGCGGTTCTCTGTCTGGGCTCCCATCACACAAACAGCAAGCTCCCTAAGTCTTCCTCTGAATTTCTTTGCCTTTCCATTCATTTTCTGATTACTTTCCTGGCTTCCCAGGTGGTGCAGCTGGTAAAAAAAAAAAAAAAATCCACTTGCAAATGTAGGAGACACAGGAGATGTGGGGTTCAGTCTCTGGGTCGGGAAGATCCTCTGGAGTAGGAAATGGCAACCCATTCCAGTATTCTTGCCTGGGAGATCCCATGGACAGATACCGGTGGGCTACAGCCTATGGGGTCTCAAGAGTTGGAAACGACTGAATACACAATGCTGAGAGATTTCTCCAAACTCTCCATTTGCTCCAAACGTTCCAGGAACATAGACGTTTTAGGCATAGATTTTTAGGAGACACTAAGGAGTTTACAACTAGGCAAAATGCAAACTTCTCAGTGTTTTAAATTCAGTGCGTTCTCGTCATGTACCAGAGCTGTTTTATTTAGTTAGGTGTTCAGGGAATCCAGCTTCTATTTGTCAGGTTTACGGGGTTGATGCATCCCTTTCTCACTGAGGTGCTCAGAGCCTTAATTAGATAGCGAGTATAAAGTGTTTTGACAGCATCAGATGAAAAGTGCTAGAGAAATCTCTAGGGAATGTCTTCATTTTTGGTTCAAAAGACACAAGAAAATTAGAAAGCTTTAACAATCCAGCTAAGGTTTACAAGTAAACTTTGGGGGCTTTTTATCCATCTGTGTGTGGTATGGTACAAAGACTGAACTTGTTTTTCTGTGTGTGTGTGTGTTTTAACTTTTATTCTAACTGTAAATAAAGGAGCCATGTTGAACCACCCCCTGAAGGACACATTAAATTTAAGCTCTCCATGCTGGGTCTGTGGGATGTAAATTACCAAGTTATTGTCTGTGGACCTTGAATTTTTTGAGCGAAGGAGAAACCTGCCCAGACTCATGTATCTAGTTAGCACTTCTAAAGGGACATCTGGGATCCAACTTTTAAATTTCTTTCTTTTGAAAAAAAATGCCCCCAATAATACATATCTCCTGTGTGGGAGAAACTTTCCCTGAAATAAAGACAAGACTCATTTGTTTCTTCGGGTTTGGACCTGGGGTTCATTTAATTACTTCTCAGGTAGGCAAACCCTTGCTTTGAGGCAGACAAATGATGGCAGAGTAAACAGCAGTGAGCCTGGATCAAAAGCCTTTTCATTCAGAAGGAAAGGACTTGGAGGGAGGGAGTCTCTTCACTGGGCCCAGTTCCACAAATAGTGACTCACACACCCCGGGGACGGAGGCAGATGTGGACCCTGGCGTTGTAGGCAGACCCTGACATTGTGGGCACGCAGCAGACCAGCGTGCTTGCCTGGCCAGGGGTGAGTCCGGATTCGAGTGAGGTGAGACCGGGCAGGCCTGCAGCTCTGCCAGGGAATCTGAGCCTTCCCTCAACACCTGCCTTTCCAGGGAAGCTTTTTAAAGTGCAAAACTCACCCAGTCTTTCCTTACAAAACAGAGGGTTCACAACTACCCTTTTTCCATTTCTTATCTCATAGGAAAGGATGGCTTAAAAAAAAAAAAAATTCTTTGATTCCATCCTTGAAAACAATTCCAAAGCACTCACGTGGGGAAAATGGAAACACATACGTGCAGTATGTATTTGGAAAAGGACATGTTGGTCTCCTTTAAAGACTGCCATGTATTTTCACAAATATTTGTTACATGTAATAAGGTGGTGTTTCAAATCAGCGAGGGAGAGAGAGAGCTGGGACAACTGACGACCTTTCTGCATAGAATAAATCTGAACGCCTATAGAACTCCACACCAAAATATATTCCAGATGGATCAACTATTTCAATGCAGTTACAACACATAGCTGTAAAAAAAACAATTAAGTGCATTTTGCTTAAAATCTTAAATGGCAAAATCTATTCTAGACAAGACACCAAAGTCAGAAGTATAAAGGAAAAGACTGGTAAATTTAACTACATAAGACATTAAAATTCTTTATGACAAAACCATCATAATCAAAGTCAAAAGAGATGTGACACTGACAATTTTTAACGTATGACAAAGATGGAATGTCATGAGGAAACTGAGATTCCTTACAAATCCATAAACAGAGAAAGAGAGAAAGAAACAACCCAACAAGAAAATCAGTGAAGGAACTGAACAAGTAGTTCATAGAAAATAAAATAGCCACTAAACTTGGAAAAGTACTCATAATTAAACACATTCATAAAGAAATAAAAATTTGAAAAAAATTAGTTTCTATCATACTACCAAAGATGAAAGCATTTGCTAATTCTCAGTGTTACCAAGGATGTAAAGAAACAGACATTCACACACAGTACTCATGAGACTGCAAATTGGCGAGATCTTTTTTTTTTTCTTTTTTTGGCAGTAAAAGGCAACTGGCAAGAGCTAAAAAATTATACTTCTAGAAACTTAACCCATGGATATACAAATACAAACATAAGCAGATATTTGCTACAGCATTATTTGTAATAACGAAGATTCTGGAAGCATCTGTACACTGATCAATAGGGAACTGCTCAAATAAATTATGAAAAATATCTACAATAGACTGCAGCCATTGTAAAGATTGGAGTAGATATATATGCACCACTATAAAGAGATATTCAGTCAGATAGTTAATTACACAAAGGCTAGCTGCAGAAATCCGGGTGTAGTATGAACTCACGAAAATAAAAATGTGCTTGAGATGCAGGTTATTGACATTTCTGGAAAGAGCCATAGGAAATGGATAATAGTGATTTTCCTCTGCATGGTGGGAATTTCATTCATATTTTCCTTCTTTTTCACTCTTTTCATTTTCACCATGGACTTGTTTTATTTTCACAGTGAAAAATCTAGTTTTCAAAAGTAAAAAATAAATAGGGGCTTATCTACCACTTAAAATTAATCAAAAGTTTTACTCAACAAATATATTCTGAAGGTAGACTAGTAACCAGACTCCAAAGTCAGAAAGATGTCCACAATGCCAACCTCGACCTCCATGAGCTCATTTTATGTCTAGAGAGATAGAAAGAGAGCCAGGCACCCAAATAAGTAATTGCCCACCTAGATGGGCATGATAGAAAAGATCTCATCCTTTGCAATACCCAGTGCTGCCTGAAGCAGGACTCCAGAGTAGCCCATGCTGGACTCACAAGCACAAACCACAGTCTTTCTTGTGATCTCGGACACAGGACTAAAAACCCCAGGAGACAGGGGTCTTCACAGCTCCCCCAGGAACTGGAACACAGCCATCCTTTGTAAGGTCTTTGTCAGTCACTCAGAACGTTAACCTTTGGAACTCATCTCTCAAACGGCCTGGGTCAAGGGATCCAGCTCTCAAATATGAGCACATGCTCCACGGGAACCACAGGTCTATTAAGCCTTAGCTTTGGAGCAATTATAAGGCAAAAAGAGCTCGAAAACCTGAGGTTTCATGATGGCAGAGGGGTCTCAGCGATGGCTGTGTAACGAGTATTATCTGCAAAGCGTCACTGCCCCTTCCTTCAACCCCACTTGCGTGCTAACACCCGGCTTGTCAGGAGAACTCGTTTGATAAGGACTCACTCAGCCATTGAGTCCC
The DNA here is from genome assembly GCA_006408675.1 of Madoqua kirkii. Lineage (NCBI taxonomy): Eukaryota > Metazoa > Chordata > Mammalia > Artiodactyla > Bovidae > Madoqua > Madoqua kirkii. Next base: position 18,000 of record SJYC01105829.1, on the reverse strand, counting down.
CAGCTCCCCACCCTTCCGAATGGCAGGACTCTAAAGTCTGCTCTCCTCCCCACGTGGGCCCCACTCTCAGAGGGGAAGACTGGGGTCAAGGAGCCATCCAGCATCTAAAGACCAACCTGAAAATCAGCAAGTGGGACTAATGAGATGGCATGGTCCCATCCTGCTGGGAATATAGCCTTGTGCAAAGATCCAGATCAAAAGATTTCATGGGCTGGGGCAGAGATTAAAGATGAGGAAACTTCCACTAGGTTGGGCAGAGGAAAATGTCCATGGCCCAAGCGTGAGTACCACTTTCAGGAACCACCCCTGGGCTCTTTTCCGTCACACTGTGTTATATCCACAGGCCTCCAGAGGGGCCCTCTCCATGGGAATAATATGGAACGACCCCCACCTTCATGACCACTCCCCAGAGAGCCCCACAGGAAGACCAGGTAGGCCACGAATCAAGCGGGCAGGATCTGCAGAGAAGTCCTCACTGTTCACCATCAGCATGGCAATGATAGGTCAGGGCAAGAGAGTCAAAGACTGGGTCTTCTGGACCGGGGGCAAATCACAGTCTCTCAGGAACACAGTCACCTAATCTGCAAAATACAGCCTGCCCTACAAGCTGTCGGGATGAACCGAGGCAACACTGGTGAGTGAGCTTCATAAATGGAGTCGTGAAACAGGCATGTGGCCCTTGCTCCTCAATAGATGACTCAGACACTCCCCGGGAGTGAAGCTCTCAGACTTCATGATTTCAGGAGCAGGGACACGTAGGATGGAGTACTCCTGCAGACTTCCTGTGCGACGCCTGTGCAAGTTTTACACCTGTTTTTAACCTTGAGGGAGGCTCAAGCAAATAATCAAAGAGAGAATCAATAAACTTCACATTATTACTTTCCTTTTCAACAGGAAATACTACTTAAAGGGAAAGAGGAGTGTCACTGGAACAGGATGCTGTAAGAGCCTCAGGAAGTCGCTGAATGGCTCGGGGCCTTGGTTTCTTCATCTGTAACAGTTTCTGCTTCTCAGGCTGCAGGAAATGCTTCGAAGATGCCAAACACCTAGGAAATCCTTACACCTGCTCCATTATAAAGGCCCCATTATGAGCTGAAGAATTGATACTTTCCAATTGTGGTGCTGGAAAAGACTCTTGAGTATCCCCTGGACAGCAAGGAGTTCAAACCACTCCATCCCAAAGGACATCAACCCTAAATATTCACTGGAAGGACTGATGTGGAAGTGGAAGCTTGGCCACTGGATGCAAAGCACCAATCCACTGGGAAAGGTCCTGATGCTGGGAAAGGTTGAGGGCAGGAAGAGGAGGAGCTGACAGAGGATGAGATGGTTGGATGGCACCACTGATTCAGTGGACATGAATTTGAGCAGACTCTGGGAGACAGTGAAGGTCAAGGAAGCCTAACATGCTACAGTTTATGGACATGACTTAGCAACTGAACAACAACATTTTGTGCTGGGGGAAATGAGACAGAGATGATAACTTCCGATTTTAGACACAATAAAGTGAACCAGTTTCTAAAGAATGGATGATTCTGAGTCTGTCTCAAACCTACCCTTTTCTTCCATTTTCTCTACCATAGGGACAAACCCTCTTTACTAGCCTCCCTACCTTCTTGTCTTGCTCCAGTCCTTCTTTAGTGTTTTTTATCATGTCTTTCCAGTTCTCAAAGGTCAGGTCAAAACTTACATTTTCCATTTCCCAAGATGTAGTCTACTTCCACTTAGCATTTACAAACTCAGGTGGGACCCCTCCTGGGGGCCTCTTCTACCATCAGGCCTTATCCATTCTCAGGTCCTTCCTACAATCTGGTTGCTCAGCTTCCCTGGTGGCTTAGCTGGTAAAGAATCCGCCTGCAATGCAGGAGACCTGGGTTCAATCCCTGGGTTGGGAAGATCCCCTGGAGGAGGGAAAGGCTACCCACTTCAGTATTCTGGCCTGGAGAATCCATGGACTACAGCCCATAGGATCACAAAAAGTCAGACATGACCGAGGGACTTTTCACACTCCAACCATCAGGCTCCAATCATTCTCAGGCCCCTCCTACTACCAGGCCCCACCCACACTCAAGCCCCGCCTATCAGGATCCACTCACACTCAGGCCCCTCCAAATTTGTAATCCTCTCATTCATAGACCCTTTCTATTGCAGGATTCCTCCTACTCATAGAAATACCTACTGTTTTCTTTTATGGTTCTGAACCAAGGCAATCACAAATTTTACCTTCATTTTCCACATGTTGGAGACTGGGCTGTAATATTTAACACGATTTTATTCTAAGTTCAGAGATTAAAATGAGATGCACAGAATAAATTGCAGCTCCTAGATTTGGCTATCTGAAGGATTTCAAGCCCAGCCCATTCTCAGAAATCTCCATGGATTTCTCTCCTCAGCAGGCCATTCTAGAATGTTCCCAGCATGCCTAGGCTCTTCCATGACCAGGACTAGAGAACAAATCCAGAAACACTCCACTTGAAAGTCTACCATCTTGGAATATGTTTCCTACTCTCTCCAAAAGAAACCCATTCCTAGCCACTAGGATAGGCTTGACCCAGTCACCAATGGGAAGACTGTTCCAGATCTGAGTCTAAGGAGCATGGAGCATTGAAGGTACAGTCCAGGATGCACTGCCCCATCTTAACCCAGCTCCTTTCTCATTGCCTGGCTCCAGTGCAAGGAAAGGTCACTCTTGCTGTCCTTCCTGCTCCCTTCCATTCTCCATACCTCCACAAGAACAGGTAACACTCTTCAGCCATCAGTTCAGTTCAGTTCAGTTCAGTGGCTCAGTCGTGTCTGACTCTTTGCGACCTCATTAACTGCACCATGCCAGGCCTCCCTGTCCATCACCAACTCCTGGAGTTTACTCAGACTCATGTCCATTGAGTCAGTGATACCATCCAGCCATCTCATCCTCTGTCATCCCCTTCTCCACCTACCTTCAATCTTTCCCAGCATTAGGGTCTGTTCCATAGCCCATTCTAAATTAATACACAGAAAAGTAGCATTTTTCTAAAAGAAAGAGAGTTTTCAGAGATGCAAGAAGCCAATAACATAAACATTCACAGTTTAGTTCCTCAGAGTCACAGCCTCTCAAACATCTGATCATGGTGTACATTGCATTTACCTAATAAAACTGCATATTTGGGTTCTCTCCAGAACAAAGAAACAGGCTACTTTCAAAAATGTATTCTAGTCATTATTTTGTGTGAGGGAGAAAATTGCTTGGAGCTTTGAAATGCAGGTTGATCAGCTTCTGTCTCTCCCCGGTAGGTTCTGAGACTCTCAGGGTCAGATTTCAGTCAAGATTCCAACCACAGCACTCAGTGCTTCTCATCTTGCCGAGTTTCTCTGGTAAACAGAAGCGCAGAGCTCAGCAGTGGCAATGCAGACCAGATCTTACTGCGGCTGAATATCTATCTGGCTCCCCCCCAACTTGCTATACAGATTGTGGCTCTTCCACTCTACAATTGATGACTGAACTTTCTGGAAAACCTATACTTAGCCTCTTCAGCTTAGAACTTCTGATTTTACCCAAAGTAGCAGTTCAGAATAAGCCTCCCCCAAATGTTTCACTTTTGTATGAGGATTACCTTGAGCTAAAGGCAACCAAGACCCCATGGATTCAAGAGTAACCACTGCCTCTCCTGTAACTACCCAGAAGAATTTAAATTGGGGATTTTTCCCAGAAAAGAGTTATGACTGAAGATAAATTGACGTAATGGCCCCATCTATATGGCAGGGCAAATCACTAATTACCAAATATCTACTTTTCTCCTTATTGTCCTGTGAATGGCCCTCCTGTTCTTGGAAGTTCCAAGCCCCTGTCCTATTCTTTAGCTTAGGATGGCATCTATACCTCATTTTATATTTCTCTCACCCTTTCATGCATATGGTATCTCTGACCTTCTCATGTATTAGGATTCCCATACGGGTGGAATTCAGTTTGATTTTCTCTTATTAACCCGTCTCAGGTCAATTTAACTCTTAGACCAGCGGGAAGAAACTAGAAGCATTCCTTCCCTAGAAGGGAAAGTTTTCTTCCTCCCCAACACCTACTTTAGAGCCCAGGAAGTGTCTGATGATACTGGCTTCTGCCATTCCAGACACTGAGAAGGGCAAACTCTCCTTGTCCCCAAAGCAAAATGTCTTATAGAAATTCAATCTCTCTCTAGGAAAAGTCCTTATTTTGACACAAATTATATAGAAGAAAGAGCAGAAGGCCTTGAAAAACAAATGAGCAACTTTTTCAAAAGCTTTCAGAATCAAATGTAAAATTCATTAAGAAAAGTAATGGAAATTTTATGGCTGGTGCACAGATAAATTCATTGCTGCCTCTTAATTCATCAAGCACACATACAAGAGTGTATGCCAAATTGATTGGAACTAACAGCCTCTTAGAAGCTCTAACCAGCTGCAGACTCAGGGTAAACTAGTTGGAACAAAACAAAGAATGCCTCCTTCTCTCCCTTCTTCTCCCAGGTACTGACTGAATTAAAGGTTCAGTTCAGTTCAGTCCAATCACTCAGTCATGTCCAACTCTTTGCAACCCCATGAATTGCAGGCCGCCCTGTCCATCACCATCCCCCGGAGTTCACTAAAACTCACGTCCATCAAGTCGGTGATGCCATCCAGCCATCTCATCCTCGGTCATCCCCTCTTTCTCCTGCGCCCAATCCCTCTGAAAATCAGAGTCTTTTCCAATGTCTCTTTGCATGAGGCGGCCAAAGTACTGGAGTTTCAGCTTCAGCATCATTCCTTCCAGAGAAATCCCAGGACTGATCTCTTTAAGAATGGACTGGTTGGATCTCCTTGCAGTCCAAGGGGCTCTCAAGAGTCAGTCCCTTAAATCTATTTCTCACTTCCACTGTATAATTGTAAGGGATTTGATTTAGGTCATACCTGAATGGTCTAGTGGTTTTCCCTACTTTCTTCAGTTTAACTCTGAATTTGGCAATAATGAGTTCATGATCTGAGCCACAGTCAGCTCCTGGACTTGTTTTTGCTGATTAATATTGACATATACATCTTTGTTTAAAGCCACTTAAAATCCTCTCAACAACCTACCATACTTTGGAGAAAGACATGAAGAGAAAGAAAATATCACTCCTCTGGAGATGCTTGGAGATGTACTTGCATGGAGACTGCCTTCGTTGCACAGTTGCTTGGTAATCCTGCTTTGGGCTAGACCCTGTCTTTAGGGCCCAGAAATGGATCCAGTTGAAGGCTTTGTCTGTTATTCCAAAAGAGCAAGGAGGAAGTGCAGTTGACAAGATGTGCAAGGTCCCGCCCTCTGCCAGGTGACTCCTCAAGACGTCCACTCCCCACCCATAATCTCCAGCCAAGTCATTCCCCTCGCAGAATGTTGGAGACAAAGAGTGAAGGATATGGGTCTCCAGGCTAACTAAAGTAGTCAGAATTTGGGCAGCAAAGCTTCTGGATGTTACAGAAATCCTGGGGAGGCCTTTGGGTTCTCTCAGGGTTCAGGTCAAGGCTCACTATATCTGGGAAAGGTAAGGATCTTGGATCCCAATGGCTGAATGATCCTGGGTAAGTAACTTTATCATGTCTCAAATGGGAAATGAGAGCCTTCTTCACAGACTGGTTGTGAGGGTTAAGTGAGACAAGAATGTATGAGTGGGCTTTGGTAATGGCCCATCCAAACGTTTTCATTTTGTGATCATGACTTTTCAACAAATTCAGTAAACATGCTTTGGCCATTTTGGTGCACAAAGCATCATTCCACACCCTGTTGGGGAGGGGCAGCAATAAGCATGGAGGGGTGTGAATGAGTACAATGAAGTCCCTACAGTCTAGGAGCGGAAGCAAGCAAACAGTTGGATTTAACCTACGAAATGGCCAAACATTTTGGACCCACAACCCAATACTACCTCTGATATCAGGCAAAGTGAAATAAATACAAATGGAAATGGAGGAGGGAGTGATTTTCTCTCACTGAAAAAATTAGGGAGGCTTTCCATGAGGAAATGATTTTTGACTGAGCCTTGAAGTATGTGTTGGATTGTAATCAGCTGCAATCTAAGGAGAAAGGCCTTGCAGGCTAAGAGCAGGGAGAGTGGCAACAATGGCACAAGGGTGGGGTCGGGGGCAGCCTGTTTGGGGATGAGGAAGCCTGGGTACTTGGGCAAACACTCTGCTGTGACAGCTTGGTAGGACCATTATGGAGGGTCTGAGATGCTTGTCTCACCTTACCCAGGGAGTTGGCAGCTGCTTATTAGCAAATAAGGGACATGATCATTTCTTTCTGCTTAATGAAGCAGGTGGCATGAAGTGGGGCAGCAGCCTTCTCACCTTGCAACTAAAGGCTTCTCCTGGCAGCAGGAGAAATTGTAATCAACCAAAAGAAAGAACTTTCTACAAGCGAGCTATGGGAACCTATTCCAGAATATCCAAGGAAAGCTGAGAAATCTTTTCCCCTGGAGACCTTGAAAAGCAGGAAGATTCTCATCTGTCTGGTTTTAGAAGAATTCTGCCCAGAGGCAGGGGGCCGGCAGCCTGGGTGATCTCATTGTTCCCTCTTCCTCTGGATGGTATTGCCTCACCCCACCTCAGTCTTCTTGGGATTATTCCTGTTGTTAGAGATCTCCCAGGCTCCCAAAGCCACAGCTTTTCCAGTTGGTGACTAATGACCTCTTCAGCAAGATCATGCCAGTGTCTAGCCTCCATCCTCCTTGCTTGAGTAAGCTTAGCCTTTCTCTTTGTAGCTTCCTTTGATGGTGAGGAAACATAGGTTATTATCCTTATATAGCCAAGACTTTCCACCATGTTCAGCCCTAATGCCAACATTCCTCTCACCTCTGAAGAGAGTCAGGGCCTCATGGATAGAATAGGTTTTAGAGTTGAAGGGCCTAGGTTTGAGTTTTGATTAGCTATATGACCTCAGGAAAGTCATTTAAGGGCAGAGATTAAGTCAACTAACACTTGTGGAGCACTTGCTATATGCTCAAATACTTTTGAATGAATCAAATGTAGGTATCTTCCCTATTTTATGGGTAGGAAAACTGAGGCTCTAAGAGGTAAAGTTTCTTGCTCACTGTTACACAACTAGTTAAGTAATAAAGCTGGAAATGGAACTCAGGCCTCACAGATTCCCAAAGCTGTGCCTTTTCCACACTCTGTGGCGCTACTTCTTGCTTCATCACTCAACCTGTTCTGTCATCTGTAAAATGGGGCTTATCCCCTCTGCCCCAAAGAGATATTAGAGGGATTAAAAATATACATACTGTACGTGAAAGTGATGTGGAAGACAAAAAGTGCTCAGCAGACACTAGATAATTATTTCTCAATCCCTGATCAATTCTCTGCACTTCTGCCAACATCTTTGGGAAGCTATTTCTGAGAGCAGCAGGCAGAGCTGGCCCCTCCTTTCCACTATTGCTGGAGGATGGAAGAGATGTCTCTTCATCCTGAACTAGAGAACTAGAGAACTCTAGCTCTTATTGCACTGGGTCGAATTCTTTTTTAGCAGGTTTGCCTTCCTAATTCAACTGTAAGCTTCTCCAGCGCACAGTGCTGACACACAATAGTACTCAGCAAGTGTTACTGTTGGTGCTCCGTCACTCAGTCGTGTCCAAATGATGCAGTGACTTGCCCTCACAAGCCTGTTCCTCCTCTGTCACCAGTCCAGTCTCCATCCTCCCTGCCCAGATTCCGGCTTGCTAACTGGGCCACCCACCGCTGGCCTTCCAATGCCATGGTCGCATGTTTACCTTGGCTGGCTGGCATTCAGTCCTTAGCATGTGATACTCAGCTTCGTTCTACCAGGAATGCCCTTCCCTACAATATCTTTTTGTCAAATTGCATATTGTCTTGTTCATGAAGCTTTCCCTGACCACCCACCTTGTCCAAAACTAAAGGTGATCTCATTTTCCCCTGAGCTCCCATTGCATACAGTGGGTGCCATTTGTAGGACTCCTTAATATGTTCTACCTTCTCAGACAGTTATGTGCATCCCACTACGTGACCTTGGGTAAATTCTTACCCCTGATTTGGGCCTCAGCCTCCAGTCTGTGCATGTGTCCCATGACTCTTCCAGCTCTGCCATTCTGTGACCTGGCTTCTTTGGGGTTCTTGGAGAACAAGACACAAAAGAGCCCCAGTTGGGGCCTTCAACTCTTGACAGCACGTGCCCAGCTCCCAGGCCTGAAAATCAGCTGCTCAGATATTTCAAGCTAATTGACTTGCTTAATAAAGGGATAAATAAATATCTACTTAACATGATTACTGTCAGAGGCCTGAGCTACAGAACCTTTCCATGCTGGGGTTTTATTGCAGGAGAAGCTAATTAGTTCTAATTAGTTAACTCCCAGGTGCTTAAGGCAGAGGCAGGGGAGAGGAGGGTGTGAGGGAGTGGAAGGCAGGTGGGGAAAGGGAGGAGAAGGTGTTCTATACTCCCCTCCCTCAGCCGCTTACCTGCCGCAGCCAGACTCAGGACTCATCAGGAAGCCGAGGCTTAGTGATACCTCAGGCACCTCACGCATTTGGATGAGGGATTGAAGCTCCTTGAGAACTTACTATGGGCTGGGCACCGAAACAAGCCTGTTCTCTGCATGATCTTGTTTGATCCTTGCAATGACCTGCAGAGGCAAGAACTCTTCATTGTCCTGTTTTCTAGGTGGGGAAACTGAGCTGCACAGAAGTTTAGCCCCTTGTCTGAGCTCACAGCACAGGGAAGCAGAGGAGCCAGGACTGGGTCTGGCTGAAAGGCCAGGGCTTCTGTGTTTGGCCTCTGTTACGCCTGCAGGTGACAGCCCCAGAGGGATCGTGCTGCTCAGAAAGGGATTTGGATAGGCGGTGACCTCCCTTCACTGTGGTACTCAGCCAAGAGGTCTTCCTGGATAGGCCAAACCAGACACAGCCAGAGCTGGCAGGGTACTGAAGAGCTAGTCATCCTTTGATTCAAGAACTCCTCCTCCTTTGATTCAAGGCAAAGCTCTGGGCTGGAAATCCTGCATGACTCAGATCCCCGCCCACAAGGAACTCGCATTCAAGGGAAGTGTATGAACATTTGGATAGCAAGTTATTTAACTGTTAAAAATGTACATGAGGAGATACAGCTCTCTTCTATTGCATAATTTCTCTGCTTAGAGAAAATTTTTCCCAGGCTTTGAGGGCCTGAGTCAGAGAATCAGGATCTCCTCCTGGGACACCACTTGCAGTGTAGGAGGGAGCATGGACTCTGGCGTTTGGATTTGAATCGAGGATCTGCCACTTATGACTTGTATGATATTGGTCACATCCCTCTGCCTCTCTCTGTCTGGCCCACCCCCTCCTGGACCTAGCTTCACAACACTTACCTGCACACACTATCTCCTAACTGGCTTCCCTGCTTCTCTGGAACCCATTCCTCACACTGCAGCCAGAATGAGCTGTTGCCTCATGTGATAACCCCACTGTAAGTCCTTCAAAGTCTTCACCATGGCCTTTGAGGCTTCCATGATCTCTGGCTTCATTTCAGGCCACACTCTCTCACTCACCAAACTCTGCCACACTGGTCTTCTTAATTTTTAGAAATCTGATCTCATTTCTGCCTCTGGACCTTTGTACCCATTGTTCTGGCCACCTCAGTGTTCCGACCCCAACCACTTGCATTGCTGGCCTCTTCTCATTCTTAAACATCACCTCCTCAGGGACATTTTCCCTTTAACCCTATCTCAAACAGCAGTAGCCCTTTTGTTCTCAATTTCAGTACCTTTTGTTTCCATCCAAATACCACAATTTATAATTTTTTAAATTCACTTAAACATGTGTTCTTTATCTATTACCTCCCACTCGGATAGTAAGCATCATTAGGTCAATGACTTTGTCACTGCTACTGTGTCTTGAACAGCGTTTGACACATAGTAGGTGCTCAGTATAGACTTGGTACAGATGGAGGGGTGGATGGTTGGAGCAGTGAATGAATGGCCACTTCTTAAAGCTGTTGTGAGGATTAAATGAGCTGATGCATGTTAAATGTCTGGCACAAAGCCCAGCAAAGAGCCCAGCTCAATAGCTAAGTTGAATCTGCACGTGGCTGGCACCCAGCTATTTCCTGAGCCATTCCCACCTTAGTCAGCTAGTACTCCATCCCACCACCCTACAAGGTCCAGCTCCTACTGCCCTGGAAACAAACCCGTTCTCACCCACAGGCAGTGGTGTGCTAGAGTTGAGTGCCACTTGTTAATGATTCAGGAATTTTACAAGCCGATTGTTAAACTATCAGTAGCTTCAGAGTGGCCACGGAGGGAGTATTTACACCATAGAAATTGACAAATAGTACAAATCGCACCCCCAGCACGCAAAGAGCCAGTTTACCAGTACACCATCACTAGGCTTCTCTCCTGCTGCTCACCCTGTCAGAGTGCCCTGCCTGAGTTCAGCCTGCCAGACTTCAGGGTTCAGATCAACCACTGACTCCCCCCAAAAGCCGTGAAGCCTCCCTTATCTCACCCCTGCTGACAGCCTCAGTGCCACAGGTGAGGGTATCTAAGTCAGTGTTTCTGTATATTGATTTTTGTCCTCTTATTCTCCAAGTAACACAGAAATCTTATCCCCGAAGCTAACTTTTAAAACTGCAAAAGCTCAGGGTGCCTAGCACAAGGCTGGGGACTGGTGAGGTTTTGGTAAAGTGTTTACAGCAGCAAGTGTTCAATGACAGATGAGTTTGGATAAAGAAGATGTGGTAGGGACTTCTCTTGTGGCCCAGTGGCTGAGACTCCATGCTCTCCATTCAGGGGGCTCATGTTCTATCCTTGGGCAGGGAACTGGATCCCACATGCTGCAACTAAGACCTGGTGCAGTCAAATAAATAAACAAAATAAAAAGTTTTGGTTTTTTTTTAAAGAGATGTAGTACATATATACAGTGTAACATTAGCCGTAAGAAAAAATGATAAAACGCCGTTTGCAGCAACATGAATGGACCTAGAGATTATCATACTGAGTGAAGTAAGCCAGACAAAGACAAATACCATATGATATCACTTACATGTGGAATCTGAAAAATAAAACGATCAAATGAGCTTATTTACAAAACAGAACAAGGCTCACAAGACATAGAAAACAAACTTATGGTTACCAAAGGAGGAAGGGGAGAAGGATAAATCAGGAGTTTGGGATTAACATATACAAGGCAATGGCAGCCCACTCCAGTGTTCTTGCCTGGAGAATCCCGGGGATGAGGGAGCCTGGCAGGCTGCCATCTATAGGGTCGCACAGAGTCGAACACAACTGAAGTGACTTAACATATATAAAATAAGTAGACAACAAGGACCTACTGTATAGCACAGGGAAATATACTCAGTATCTTGTAAAAACCTATAATGTAAAAGAATCTGAAAAAGAAAATATTTTGTAATATATATATTGTGTATAATACATAGATATGTGTGTGTAATACATATACGTACATATATATATGACTGAATAAACTTGCTATACACCTGAAACTAACAACATTGTAAATCAACTATGTTTCAATAAAAATTAAAAAGAAAAAGCTGATAGAGCGGCTGCTGCTGCAACTGCTGCTGCTAAGTCGCTTCAGTCGTGTCCGACTCTGTGCGACCCCATAGACAGCAGCCCACCAGGCTCCCCTGTCCCTGGGATTCTCCAGGCAAGAACACTGGAGTGGGTTGCCATTGCCTTCTCCAATACACGAAAGTGAAAAGTGAAAGTGAAGTCACTCAGTCATGTCCGACTCTTCCCAACCCCATGGACTGCAGCCTACCAGGCTCCTCCACCCATAGGATTTTCTAGGCAAGAGTACTGGAGTGGGGTGCCATTGCCTCCTCCGGATAGAGTGGCAGGAGTCTAGAAAAGAGAAACAGGAGCCCTGCATTTGGCACAGCTCAGCCACTGCCTTGCAGTGTGACCTCAGTCCAGTCCCTTTACCTTTCCAGGCCTCAGTTTATCTATCAAAAATGATGTTGATGATTTTTGAAGCTTCCTTCAGACTTCAAGATTTCAAGGACTTGTTCATTGACTGATATGCAAATAAGTGTTATTATTGGATGCAGAAGCTGTTAGGTATTTTCAAAGAAACAATTACTGGCATCTCTTCCACCATGTTGACCACAAGAGAAGACTTAGGAGGGCCTTTAGGACCATTGAATCCAAGGCATTATTATCCATTCTGCAGGTAATGATAGCTAGGATTTACCAGGCTCTTGTGATATGCCAGGTAGTATTCTAAACACTTGACATTGTTAACCAGTTTAACCATCACAATAACACTAAAAAGGTAGATACTATTATCGGTGCCCATTTTACAGATGGAAAAGTTAAGGTTCAGAGAAGTGAAACAACTTTCCCAAGTCACACAGTTAGGAAGTAATAGAATCGAGGCTCGAACTAGGCAGTCTGATTCTAAATTCCATACACCTGACCACTGTGCTGTGCTCCTTTATACAATTTCTCAGAGGAAGAAGCTGCCCTTCAAAGGCTCTGGAGACCCCAGACAGACAGCTAGCTTTCCCACCTACACCCCAACGGGTCCCATCGTAGTGCAAGCTTTACCAATGGGCAGAACGCCTCAGAGGAAATGTCACATCTAGTTTCCTCCACCTCCCAGCTGTGTGTCTCTGGGCAGGTCCCTCTGCCTCTCTGAGCCCCAGTTGTCTCATCTATGTCACACAAGGCTGTTGTGAGAATTAAGAGGGAGGAAATTAGTAGGTAATGATTGTCTCTGGGTATTAATATTTATATTTGCATTGAATTGCTTCTTCTCATTCTTCTAGAGAGAAATTTTTTTCCATTTTACAGAGTGAAAATATCCTCAGAAAGGGTAATAATTTCCTCAAAGCCTTTCTGTTAGGTGGGGCAGCAAACAGGATTAAAAAGACTCCAAGTTATTTTCGTTTAAATAAGTTTTTTTTTTTAATTTTAGAACAGTTTAAGATTTACAGAAAACATTTTGAAGGCTATATGGAGTTCCCATATATCTGTACCCAATTTCCCCATCTTACATTAGTGTAGTACATTTGTTACAATTAATGAATTAGTATTAAAGTCAGATTTCCTTAGTTTTAACCTAATGCCCTTTATTCATTCCAGAATTCCATTCAGGACACTGCATTATATCTAATCATCATGTCTCCTTAACTCTTCTGGTCGATGGTTTTTTCTTGACTTTTCCTTGTTTTTAATGACCTTCACAGTTTTTAGGTGTGAATACACCTGAAACTAACAACATTGTAAATCAACTATGTTTCAATAAAAATTAAAAAGAAAAAGCTGATAGAGCGGCTGCTGCTGCTGCTGCTGCTGCTAAGTCGCTTCAGTCGTGTCCGACTCTGTGCGACCCCATAGACAGCAGCCCACCAGGCTCCCCTGTCCCTGGGATTCTCCAGGCAAGAACACTGGAGTGGGTTGCCATTGCCTTCTCCAATACACGAAAGTGAAAAGTGAAAGTGAAGTCACTCAGTCATGTCCGACTCTTCCCAACCCCATGGACTGCAGCCTACCAGGCTCCTCCACCCATAGGATTTTCTAGGCAAGAGTACTGGAGTGGGGTGCCATTGCCTCCTCCGGATAGAGTGGCAGGAGTCTAGAAAAGAGAAACAGGAGCCCTGCATTTGGCACAGCTCAGCCACTGCCTTGCAGTGTGACCTCAGTCCAGTCCCTTTACCTTTCCAGGCCTCAGTTTATCTATCAAAAATGATGTTGATGATTTTTGAAGCTTCCTTCAGACTTCAAGATTTCAAGGACTTGTTCATTGACTGATATGCAAATAAGTGTTATTATTGGATGCAGAAGCTGTTAGGTATTTTCAAAGAAACAATTACTGGCATCTCTTCCACCATGTTGACCACAAGAGAAGACTTAGGAGGGCCTTTAGGACCATTGAATCCAAGGCATTATTATCCATTCTGCAGGTAATGATAGCTAGGATTTACCAGGCTCTTGTGATATGCCAGGTAGTATTCTAAACACTTGACATTGATTAACCAGTTTAACCATCACAATAACACTAAAAAGGTAGATACTATTATCGGTGCCCATTTTACAGATGGAAAAGTTAAGGTTCAGAGAAGTGAAACAACTTTCCCAAGTCACACAGTTAGGAAGTAATAGAATCGAGGCTCGAACTAGGCAGTCTGATTCTAAATTCCATACACCTGACCACTGTGCTGTGCTCCTTTATACAATTTCTCAGAGGAAGAAGCTGCCCTTCAAAGGCTCTGGAGACCCCAGACAGACAGCTAGCTTTCCCACCTACACCCCAACGGGTCCCATCGTAGTGCAAGCTTTACCAATGGGCAGAACGCCTCAGAGGAAATGTCACATCTAGTTTCCTCCACCTCCCAGCTGTGTGTCTCTGGGCAGGTCCCTCTGCCTCTCTGAGCCCCAGTTGTCTCATCTATGTCACACAAGGCTGTTGTGAGAATTAAGAGGGAGGAAATTAGTAGGTAATGATTGTCTCTGGGTATTAATATTTATATTTGCATTGAATTGCTTCTTCTCATTCTTCTAGAGAGAAATTTTTTTCCATTTTACAGAGTGAAAATATCCTCAGAAAGGGTAATAATTTCCTCAAAGCCTTTCTGTTAGGTGGGGCAGCAAACAGGATTAAAAAGACTCCAAGTTATTTTCGTTTAAATAAGTTTTTTTTTTTAATTTTAGAACAGTTTAAGATTTACAGAAAACATTTTGAAGGCTATATGGAGTTCCCATATATCTGTACCCAATTTCCCCATCTTACATTAGTGTAGTACATTTGTTACAATTAATGAATTAGTATTAAAGTCAGATTTCCTTAGTTTTAACCTAATGCCCTTTATTCATTCCAGAATTCCATTCAGGACACTGCATTATATCTAATCATCATGTCTCCTTAACTCTTCTGGTCGATGGTTTTTTCTTGACTTTTCCTTGTTTTTAATGACCTTCACAGTTTTTAGGTGTGTTGGTAAGGTACTTTGTAGACTGTCCCTCAGTCAGGATTTGTCTGATGTCTTTCTCATGGTCAGACTGGAGTGAAGGGTCTGGGGGAGGAAGTGCTCTTCTTATCACATCACAGCAAGAGTATATGCTCTTAGTATGACTTGTCATTGTTGATGTGTACGGTGATCACCTGTCTGAGGTATGTTTATCAGGACTCTCCACTGGAAAGTTACTGTGTTTTCAGCCCCTTCTATATTGTACTCTTTGGAAGGAAGTTGCTATGCACAGCCCACACTTGAGGTGTGTGGAATGGGGAGATAAGTGTTGCCTCCTTGTGGGAAGAGGATCAACAAATTATTTGCAATTCTTCTACACAGGAGATTTGCCTCTTCTCCCGTATTTATTTATTTATATTTTCATTCATTCATTCAACCACTTATTTCTACCACTATAGACTCATGGATGGTCTTCCCAGGTGGTTCTAGCAGTAAAGAACACACCTGCCAATTCAGGAGATGTAAGATGACATGGGTTTAATACTTGGGTCAGGAAGATCCCCTGGAGGAGGGTATGGCAACCCACTCAGGTATTCTTGCCTGGAAAATCCCGTGGACAAAGGAGTCTGGAGGGCTACAGTCCATAGCGTCACAAAGAGTTTGACATGACTGAAGGGACTTAGCATGCATGCACATAGACTCATGGATATTGGTTATTATACTTTGGGTTATAATCTGATACTACCTTATTTATCCTGTTGCTCAAATTGATTCAGCTTTAGCCTTTGGGAGCTCTTTCAGTTGGCTCCTGTGTCCCTCTGACCTATCATTGTGGGTTTTATCTTTTTGGCATTTCCTTCCTCACTGTATCTTTATCTACAAGATACTCCAGGCTCATCTCATTTATTTCCTGCACCAGCCCTAGAATCAACCACTACTGTGAAGAACTCTGGTTCCTTTATTGGAAAATGGTATTACAAACCAAGATCCAGGCACTGGGTGTATTCATTGCTCCTGGGCCCTCTCAGCTAACACAGTAAGAAGATGTATGTTCCTAGCTAACTAGTGTACATACACATATCAGTGAGTGCTCTGTAAATATTTGCACCCATAGTGAGCTAAACGTGAGTTTGCACTCATGTCTCCCATTCTAGTCCATTACCACACGGATTACTCTAGCCTTTTCCTTGCTTATCTGTATACTCACACTCCAACAGTGAGCAGCCTGGCTCTTGCCATTCACTGTCTGACTTCATGCTCTTTCATAGCCTTCCTCCCTTACTCCCTCCAGGTTCCCAAGGCCTACCTGGCAGCTGCCATGGGGAGGAGCTGTGTTCATCTCTCCTGGGCTATGGGTGGCCCTAGGTGGTGGTGGTGCTTTCACAGCCTGGGAAACTCTTGTCATCAGTCTCTGCCCGGTTTGGTTTCCACAGGCAGCCCTCAGAGTAGCCTCCTCTGGTCATTCTGAGGGCCTGGGAGGGTTTCCCCAAGTACCTTTCTGTGGGTGACTGAGCTTTTAGACCTGCAGGAATTCATTGCTGGTGTGACAGCAGCCCCTTCTCCAACTGCCTGGTATGCTAACCTCACTGTCTCATCCCCTACCATTCTCCTCCTTAGCCAGCCACTGGGTTTTCTTGCTAAGCCCTGCTCAGCCTCACAGTTCCTGGCCAGTGGTCTGGAATGACATGTGGGAGAGGATGCAGAGAAAATCGGAATTCCAGGCATGAGCAACATACCGCATGGAGAGGCTGAGGCTCCTTTGGACAGAGTTCAGATTAGTCCAGCTCACTGGCTGTCACCTTGGAGCAGTACACTCTATGACCCCACACAAGCAGGGCCCTTACCCCAGCCCCATGCCTCAGGAGACCCCGTGTTTGGAGGACATTCCTCTAAATATGCTAACGTCCCCTCTGCTGCCGAGTTCCAGCCACAGCCCGCACTGCCTCCCAGGTAGAGTGCTCTGAGCCCAAACATGAACCCAAGTAGGCCCCAGTCCCTGTTTCTCCTTTTTGGGAAACTCTGGCTATACCATGTGTGGGGTCAACCAGATGCCCTGATCTCCTAAATTGACATTTATGGATCTTTCTGGGACACTGGAGCTGACTTGGCACAGTCTTTTTTTCACAAGAACCTGGGAGAGCCCAGGTTGCTGGAATGTTGCTAATATGCTGATTTGGGGTAAGTTGAATTGTTTATGTAACAGGGCCCTTACACTCATATACACACATACAAATATATGTCTATTTATCATATACACATACATATCCCCTCCCCCTACTCAGGCTTATATACTCTAGGGTAGCCTTTCCTTAGAGTTTATGGAGTTAAAAGTACAGAATGTCCAAGACAGAAGAGTTTTGAAGCTATTTAGCCCAAGGCATTCCTGGCGTATATGTGTCACCCCCTCCCCCACCTCCAGTTGCCCCAGAATCTGCTCTGGGTCTGTCTGAACCTGGAGTTGCTGGGGATGGAGAAAGGAATAAGTCTCTGTCATTGTCTTCCAGGGTCTCCCAGTCTAATGGGATATACAGGTACAGAAACTGTCACTTTGAGTACAATTAAAAGAATAACCACAGTAATAAGAGCTGCCACTTATTTAGCCCTTACTGAGGGCCGGGCACTGCCCTCCATGCTTTGCACACATTGGCTTGTTACTTCTCTCAATGAGCTCATGAAGTAGGTGCTTCCCTATATTCCTACCTATAGAAGAGGCAACTGAGGCTCAGAGATGTAAAGCAGTATATGTGTGAGAGCCCAGAGTGCCCTTCAGCTCTGTCTGGCTCCCCAGCCTGAGTCCTTTCATATTCTCAGGCCTCAAGCCTGAAGAAATGGAGGTCCAGTGGACTCAGGTTACTTGCCCAGAAAGAAAGGACTTGAATCCAGTCTGTCTGCCCTCAGCCCTGTGGGGAAGCCGCTGCGTTTTGACAGAAAGTCAGTGGCATGTGTCCACAGTCCTGGCTCTCCTCTCCTGTCATGGTCTCATCTCCTGGCACAGCCCCAGCCCCAGCCTGAGCTGGGCCAGCCATGTGGCTAGCACATCTCCCTTTCAACTCTGCCAGGCCTGCAGCTGGCCCACCCCTTGCGTGCGCCCTCCAGAGCCCAGCCCTCTCTCCTCGGTCAAC
>SJYC01105828.1:0-13616 GCA_006408675.1 Madoqua kirkii | reverse complement strand
AGAAGGCCTGCCCCCACCCCACTCCGGCTCTCTGCCCCACCGGGTGTGCTTTAAGAGCTTTCACCACACAGAGAAAGGGATGAGCTGGGGAGAAAAAATGCCCAGGCCCTTCAGAGCTCAAGCCCAATATAGCAGAACTAATTTGAAATGTCACTTAGGGCAGTCTCATTCCCAGCCAGCGAAAAGCTGGTTTATTTACATAGTCGGCAGTGGCAGGAGGCCAAGAAACCTGCCATGCCAGGGTGCAGGGATGGGCGGCTGGGAGCCCTGGCTGTGGCCCCTTGGCCTGGACCTTGCTCAGAACCACCATCTGGAAACCCCTGTGGGCAGAAGGGCCAGATCCCATGGACCCCACACACGCCTCCCTCACTCCAGCCAGTATCCCCCCACCCCAGGTCAGAGTAGGAGCTTCTAGTGACTGCCTTGGCACCAGTTCTGTGCCAGGCACTCTGCTGCACATTCGACATGGTTTTCTCCTTGAACCTTTGCCAAGCTCTGAGATGAGGAGTGATTAGCCCCCCGTCACAAATAAGGAAACTGAGGTGGGGAAGGATGTATGACTTTCTAGGGGTTAGATAGCCAGGAAGTGGCAGTTGGCATTCAAATAAAGATCTGTCTGGCTCCTGAGTGCACGCTTCTCCTCTCCTACCCCTGTACCCCCCATATCCATACCCTGTATCTTCATTCCTTGGCTTCTGCCAGCTGCTACCCAAGTGTGAGCCACTGGGCCCATCAATTGATTGCCAATGGCCTTTTTCAGCTCAGCCCCTATGGGCCCTAACAGTGAGCCACTGGCCTGGGGACTGACAGGCCTGGAGCCAGTCAGGGTGGGTTCGGGCCACCAGCAAGAGAATGGAGTCTGTTCCCGGTGTCTACCTGTGTGCTTCAGTCAGGAAGACACAGTTTTGTGGCTGAGAGGGGCTACAGAGAACTGGTAGTCCTGTCTGTACTTCATTCTATTATTTACTAAGCTTGTTCTTGTTGTTTGTTATCGGCTGTTCAGTTGCTCAGTCGTGTCCAACTCTTTGCACCCTATGGACTGCAGCACGCCAGGTCTCCCTGTCCATCACCAACTCCCAGAGCTTCTCAGACTCCTGTCCATAGAGTCAGTCATGCCATCCAACCATCTTACCTTCTGTCGCCCCCTTCTCCTCCTGCCTTCAATCTTTCCCAGCATCAAGGTACTGAACATCTATTATGTGCCTGGAACTGTGCTGGGTGGGAGGGGGTACAAGGGCAAGAAAGACCTAGTCTCTGTCCTCACAGAACATCTAGTCACATTCCAGAATAATAACACAACAAGGGTTAACATCAAGTGGTCTATGCCAGGCACTACTTTAAGCAGTGGATTCATCTATATAACCCCTTTCGTGAGGCTATGAGGTAGTACTGTTATTCCCCATCTCCCAGATGAGGAAACAGAGCCATTGAGAGGGAAAATATCTTGTCCAAAGTCATACAACTAGCAAGTAACAAAGGTGGGGTTTGAAACCAGGCAGACTGCCTTCAGAACCCACAGTCTCTTTATTCCAGCATTGTTGCTAAGTCACTTCAGTTGTGTCCAACTCTGTGTGAGCCCATAAATGGCAACCCACCAGGCTCCCCCGTCCCTGGGATTCTCCAGGCAAGAACACTGGAGTGGGTTGCCATTTCCTTCTCCAATGCATGAAAGTGAAAAGTGAAAGTGAAGTCGCTCAGTCCTGTCTGACTCTTAGCGACACCATGGACTGCAGCCTACCAGGCTCCTCTGTCCATGGGATTTTCCAGGCAAGAGTACTGGAATGGGGTGCCATCTCCTTCTCCGTATTCCAGCATTATCTAGAATAAAAGGAAGAGGACTGAACACTGCAAGGAGAAGAGTTAGGAGACAAAGAACAGGTCTGCCAAGGGCACTTTGGTGGGCAAGCATAGAAAGATTTTGCCAACTAGAGACCCTCCCTATGTATTTCTCTACAGGGAAGGAGCTCAAGCGTGGCCCAAGCTACCCTCAAAGAAGTCAACCCACTCTATCCGATTTTGTCTCTGTTTTTCTTAGGTTTCCTGTTCTGGTTGATTGCTAGAACCTAGAGGCTCAGTCAGCCAGGGGTTAATGCTCTGAGGGGCCCCCTGGAGAAGGGCCTGCTCTCCGTGCCAGGGCCCTGGGGAGAGGATGTGACTGGAATCAGCTGGAAATCATTAAGAGTGCTGGCGAGGCAGACTGAGGTGGGGAGGGGTGTGGAGAAGGCCCAGAACCCAAGGTCAGGGTGTGGTAGGTGGCCAGCTAGCAGGCTCTGAGCTGAGGGGGCACATACAGGGTCAGACAAGGAGTGGGAGCTGCTTAGCCCAAAGTGGAGACCCTGATCTCTAAGTAATCCTCCCTGAGGCTGCAGATGAAGGGAGCAAACATCTGGAGAGAAGGCTCAGACTGGAAATGGAGACTTGAGCTGGTGGGTGGACGAGGGGGTTGGTTGTCTTTTAAGACCCAGGCTCCTTGGAGAGTTGGTAAACCCTCATCCACACTCTATTTTGCTGTGTGCCCTTCTAGGATTTTCCAAAGCAGCCTAGAGGGGAAGAGAGACTTCAGTGGCACTAAGGGCTAACCTGCTCCCTCCCTCTGACCCCAGTCCTATCTGAGCACCCACCAGCTGTATATTCCCCTCAATAGAAAGGAGCACATAGGACCTGCCTTTGCAAATGCCACGAGCTCTGAAGAGTTTTATCCGCTAAGTGCTTCTTGACCTAGAAACCCAAGGAGTATGCAGAGGAGTGGCTGCTGTGGCGTAGGAGGCCCAGCCAAGCTTCTCAGGCTGTTGGCTCAGAGCTGGCACTGAGGCTGCCTTGAAGAAAGGGGGCAGAGAAGCTGGCATGTTGGTGGCAAAGCTGCTGACTTTGGGGGCCCAATTTGGGGAGGAAGGGGAAGCCCAGGTCTTGCTTGAGCTGAACTAGAGCTTCAGTAAGTTCCACAGAGCTGGTGGGGGGTGGGGGGTGTACAATGGGACATGTCACCAGAGGCTGCTGATAAAGGGCACTTTGGTGGGCAAGCATAGAAAGATTTTGCCAACTAGAGACCCTCCCTATGTATTTCTCTACAGGGAAGGAGCTCAAGCGTGGCCCAAGCTACCCTCAAAGAAGTCAACCCACTCTATCCGATTTTGTCTCTGTTTTTCTTAGGTTTCCTGTTCTGGTTGATTGCTAGAACCTAGAGGCTCAGTCAGCCAGGGGTTAATGCTCTGAGGGGCCCCCTGGAGAAGGGCCTGCTCTCCGTGCCAGGGCCCTGGGGAGAGGATGTGACTGGAATCAGCTGGAAATCATTAAGAGTGCTGGCGAGGCAGACTGAGGTGGGGAGGGGTGTGGAGAAGGCCCAGAACCCAAGGTCAGGGTGTGGTAGGTGGCCAGCTAGCAGGCTCTGAGCTGAGGGGGCACATACAGGGTCAGACAAGGAGTGGGAGCTGCTTAGCCCAAAGTGGAGACCCTGATCTCTAAGTAATCCTCCCTGAGGCTGCAGATGAAGGGAGCAAACATCTGGAGAGAAGGCTCAGACTGGAAATGGAGACTTGAGCTGGTGGGTGGACGAGGGGGTTGGTTGTCTTTTAAGACCCAGGCTCCTTGGAGAGTTGGTAAACCCTCATCCACACTCTATTTTGCTGTGTGCCCTTCTAGGATTTTCCAAAGCAGCCTAGAGGGGAAGAGAGACTTCAGTGGCACTAAGGGCTAACCTGCTCCCTCCCTCTGACCCCAGTCCTATCTGAGCACCCACCAGCTGTATATTCCCCTCAATAGAAAGGAGCACATAGGACCTGCCTTTGCAAATGCCACGAGCTCTGAAGAGTTTTATCCGCTAAGTGCTTCTTGACCTAGAAACCCAAGGAGTATGCAGAGGAGTGGCTGCTGTGTGCGTAGGAGGCCCAGCCAAGCTTCTCAGGCTGTTGGCTCAGAGCTGGCACTGAGGCTGCCTTGAAGAAAGGGGGCAGAGAAGCTGGCATGTTGGTGGCAAAGCTGCTGACTTTGGGGGCCCAATTTGGGGAGGAAGGGGAAGCCCAGGTCTTGCTTGAGCTGAACTAGAGCTTCAGTAAGTTCCACAGAGCTGGTGGGGGGTGGGGGGTGTACAATGGGACATGTCACCAGAGGCTGCTGATAACTGGGAGAGGCTCCATAGAAGATTGGGCTTCCCTGGTGGTTCAGCTGGTAAAGAATCTGCCTGCAACACGGGAGACCTGGGTTTGATCCCTGGGTTGGGAAGATCCCCCTGGAGAAGGGAAAGGCTACCTACTCCAGTATTCTGGCCTGGAGAATTCCATGGACTATTCCATGGGATCACAAAGAGTCAGACACAACTGAATGACTTTCACAGAAGATTGATCCTGAGCTAGGGTTCCTCTAACTTACTTGGCTAGGGGTCCCCAGGACCTCTGAGCACCTGTGGGACAAGCACTCTTCAGTCCATGCTGAGACCCCCATGACATCTCAGCTGGCCTTGAAAAAACAGTTGGTCAACAGAAGGAAAAAAACACTTTGGAGAGCCAAAGTCAGAGTGAGCTGGGGGAACGTGACTGGAGCTAACTTGAAGGTTCTCAGAAATGTTATCTAGTTGCCTCCTAGCCTGACAGAGGGACTCTCCAGGTTCTGTCCCCTTGAACTCCATTCCCCTACCCCAGGTCTCTCCTTAGAGTCCTCCAGTGACTCTCCATTCTCCCCAACGCTCTCCACCTGCCCATTCTCTCCTGCTACCTCCTTGCGCATGAAGTCTTCTAACATCAGTGTTAAGAGGCAACATCAAAGTGCAAAGTACAAGTTCCCATCCCTGGCCTGCCATCCCCAGAATAGGTGACCAGGAGCCACTGGTGTCCCTGTGAGCCCTGTGTGGGCAGGGCAGATATATCCTTATGGGTTTCTCTGCCTCAGCAGAGAGCTGCCAACTTGGGCTACTGCAGGGGAGACAAGTGTGGGGAAGAAGGGCCAGTTGGACAGGGTGGAGCTGCTCAGCTGTACCCCAGCTCCCAACAGCCTCAGCAGCGAGGGCCATCTGGCCCACTGAGTCACTTACAGAAAAACACATGGGCATGGAGCAGGGTGCCACTGAGCACAGGCTGCAGCAGAAAGCAGATGGGCTCAGGTTTCCCTTCCTTTGCATTCTTCTCATTCAGCTTCTTACAGAACAACTCTTGCTGGCCCCAATCTGAAGTTACAGGTAAGCACTGGGCACCAGCAGTAATTGCCAGAACTCTCCAGTTTTCTCCATCCCTGGGTCTGTCCTTTGGAATCCCCACTGCTACCCATCTGGGAGTCAGGATGGGCTCCGCACTCCCCCTTCCCTATGTCCACATCAATCAACCATTAAGTCACCAACCCTTGCCCATTTCAACTCCTAAACTGCTCTCCTATTTTTCTTGTTTTGTGCCTTTTACTACCACTTCCCTAGTCATCAAAAAACCAACAACACTACCTACCTTTTACTAAAAGCCTCAGATATGCCAGATTCTGAACTCAAAATTTACATGTATTTGCCTCTGTTAATCCTTTCACCAGCAACTCTCTGGCAGCTGTCCTCTTATTGACTCCATTTTATAGATGAGAGAAACTAAATCCCAGAGCTGTGAAGCCCCTTGTTCGATGACATACACTTAGTACAGGGCAGAGCTGGGAGTCCAACTTGGGCAGTCTGCTTCCAGAACACAGGCACACCCAGACTCACTGTGCTCTGCTGCCCTCCTTCTTTCCTCCCAGCAGCTCCACCTCTCTCTCACCAGCTGCCAGAGTGGCTTCTCCAAAGCCCAGCGCCAACCATGCCTATTTGTCTCCTGGTGCAGTGCCCTATTCTGGCTTTCATTAAAGCATCCATCCATCCCTCCTCACTGCCATTGTGCTGGCCCAGGCTGCTGGCATCTCTGGCCTCCCCACTTCTCCATTCAGCTATCAGCTGCTTGAGAGCAGGGGCTGGTGTGTCTTGCTCACCAGCAAAGTGCCTCCTGAACACAGATGGCACCAGGAAAACATTCACTGTGTCAACGGATGGAAGAATGGCCTCCTGACTCCCATCTGATCCCTGCCAGTGCATTCTCCATGCTATTGTCAGAGGAATCTTTTCCAAAACAACCATGAGCATGTCACTGCTCTGCTCTGAACCCATCCCTGACAAATTTGATCCCCAGATTCTACTTCTAGGAATTTATCCTATCACTACACACACACACACACACACACACACACACACACACACACACACACACAAGAAATGACATCCACACAGATTATTCATTGCAGCCTTGTTTCTAATCGTAAATGATTGGAAATAACCTAAATGTCCATCAGTTAGAGACTCCGTAATTCTTGTGAGATGAGGAAGCCCTTTAGCGGCTGACATGAAACAGCCTCCAAGGCATAATTGGTGGGAAAGGAAAGTACAGAAGGGGGGCTGTGATAACATTTATACAAAACAAAAAGGGGAAAATACATAAATATATTTGCTATATATGTTAACCTATTTGCCTTTAAAATTTTGGACTGTATGAATATATTGTCTACCCCCAAAATGTAAACCTTAGTATTTGAAATATAATCATGTAAACCACAAATAATACAAATTATAAGCAAACAAACAAAACAGAGTCTCCCATCAGTTATACACCGAAATTTGCCCATACTGTTTCCTCAGCCTAAACTGTGCTTCCTTCTAGCTTCCAAATGTCTGCATTTGGGCTGTCCACTATGGTGGCCATAAGCTGCATGTGGGTTTTAAGCACTTGCAATGTGACCAATCCAAATTGATATGTGCTATAAGTTTTCAAATACACACTAGAATTTGAAGATTCAATGTGAAAAAAGTGTTAAATATCTCCATAATTTTCTCTATTGATTACATGTTGATATAATATTTTATTTTTTATTGAAGTATAGTTGATTTAGAATGTTTCAGATAGATAGTAAAGTGATTCAGCTTTATATATATGCTATATATATATATATATAAAATCCTTTTCAGATTCTTTACCATTATAGGTTATCACAAGATATTAAATATAGCTTTCTGTACTATACGATAGGTCTTTTTTGTTTATTTATTTTATATATAGTTGTGTGTATCTACTACCACACAATTGCACTCATCTCACACACTAGTAAAGTAATGTTCAAAATTCTGCAAGCCAGGCTTCAGCAGTACACAAACTGTGAACTTCCAGATGTTCAAGTTGGTTTTAGAAAAGGCAGAGAGGAACCAGAGATCAAATTGCCAACATCTACTGGATCATGGAAAAAGCAAGACCAAGAGTTCTAGAAAAACATCTATTTCTGCTTTATTGACTATGCCAAAGACTTTGACTGTGTGGATCACAATCAACTGTGGAAAATTCTGCAAGATATGGGAATACCAGACCACCTGACCTGCCTCTTGAGAAATCTGTATGCAGGTCAGGAAGCAACAGTTAGAACTGGACATGGAACAACAGACTGGTTCCAAATAGGAAAACTCTTTCCTCTATATAATAAAGTAGGCATCAGTTAATATGACTAAAAAAGGAATTCACAAAAATCTTTCAGTTTTATTAATATTAATTTCTTTTAATGAATGCAAAATAAAGAGTGTGATGAAAATGAGTTACATATGCAAGATAGTGGATATGCTTTTGTTTATCAAGTAAAAGAGGAGAATATTTTTGTCTTAAGTAAAAATTGGCTGGTTCTAGCAGAGCATGAAAGAAAATCAGAAAGATGAAAGAAATGAACTATATTTCCTGGCTTTAAAATATCTACAAATTTTTCCTTTAGGGGAAAAAAAAATTAAAAACACTGAAAAAGTATATTAAATGTGATAGATTTTTAAACCTGTATGCAGGTCAGGAAGCAATAGTTAGAACTGGACATGGAATAATAGACTGGTTCCGAATAGGAAAAGGAGTACATCAAGCCTGTGTATTGTTACCCTGCTTATTTAACTTATATTCATAGTAAATCATGAGAAATGCTGGGCTGGAGGAAGCACAAGCTATAATCAAGATTGCTGGGAAAAATATCAATAACCTCATATATGCAGAGGACACCACACTTATGGCAGAAAGTGAAGAAGAACTAAAGAGCCTCTTGATGAAAGTGAAAGAGGAGAGTGAAAAAGTTGGCTTAAATCTCAACATTCAGAAAACTAAGATCATGGCACCGGTCCCATCACTTCATGGCAAATAGATGGGGAAACAGTGGAAACAGTGGCTGACTTCACTTTTCTGGGCTCCAAAATCACTGCAGATGGTGATTACAGCCATGAAATTAAAAGACGCTTACTCCTTGAAAGGAAAGTTATGACCAACCTAGATAGCATATTCAAAAGCAGAAACATTACTCTGCCAACAAAGGTCCATCTAGTCAAGTCTACGGTTTTTCCAGTGGTCATATATGGATGTGAGAGTTGAACTATAAAGGAAGTTGAGCACTGCAGAATTGATGCTTTTGAACTGTGGTGTTGGAGAAGACTCTTGAAAGTCCCTTGGACTGCAAGGAGATCTAACCAGTCCATCCTAAAGGAGATCAGTCCTGGGTGTTCATTGGCAGGACTGTTGTTGAAGATGAAACTCCAATACTTTGGCCACCTGATACAAAGAGCTGATTCATTTGAAAAGATGTTGATGCTGGGAAAGATTGAGGGGAGGAGGAGAAGGGAATGACAGAGAATGAGATGGTTGGATGGCATCACTGACTCGATGGACATGCGTTTGGATGAACTCTGTGTGTTGGTGATGGACAGGGAGTCCTGGAATGCTGTGGTTCATGGAGTTACAAAGAGTTGAACATGACTGAGTGACTGAACTGAACTGAGATTTATAAATAAGAAAGAGAAGCCTAGGAATTTTTTTTTACTATAAATAGACAGTTTGAATTTTTCTGTGTTGAAATGGAAAACAATAGGAAACAATAAAATGGGAAAGAGGAAAACAATAGAATGGGAAACACTAGAGATCTCTTCAAGAAAGTTAGAGATACCAAGGGAATATTTCAATCAAAAATTGGCACAATAAAGGACAGAAAATGTACGGACCTAACAGAAGCAGAAGATATTAAGAGGCAACAAGAACACACAGAAAAACTATACAAAAAAAAAAAAAAAAAAAAAAAAAAAAAAACTATACAAAAAAATAACCCAGATGACCATGATGGTGTGATCACTCACCTAGAGCCAGATATCCCAGAATGTGAAGTCAACTGGGCCTTAGGAAGCATCACTACAAGCAAAGCTAATGGAGGTGATGGAATTCCAGTTGAGCTATTTCAAATCCTGAAAGATGATGCTGTAAAGGTGCTGTGCTCAATATGCCAGCAGCTTTGGAAAACTCAGCAGTGGCCATAGTACTGGAAACAGTTTTCATCTCAATCCTGAAGAAAGGCAATGCCAAAGAATGTTCAAACTACCACACATTTGCATTCATCTCACATGCTAACAAAATAATGCTCAAAATTCTCCAAGTCAAACTTCAACAGTACATAAACCGAGAACTTTTAGATTTTAAAAGGCTGAGGAACCAGAGATCCAATTGCCAACATCTTTTGGATCACAGAAAAAGCAAGAGAATTCCACACCAATACAGTATACTAACACATATATAAGGAATTTAGAAAGATGACAATGATAACCCTGTATGTGAGACAGCAAAAGAGACACAGATATAAAGAACAGTCTTTTGGACACTGTGGGAGAGGGAGAGGGTGGGATGATTTGGGAGAATGGCATTGAAACATGTATAATATCATATGTGAAATGAATCTCCAGTCCAGGTTCGATGCATGATGCTGGATGCTTGGGGCTTGTGCACTGAGATGACCCAGAGAGATGGTATGGGGAAGGAGGTGGGAGGGGGGTTCAGGATTGGGAACACGTGTACACCCATGGTGGATTCATGATGTATGGCAAAACCAATACAGTATTGTAAAGTAAAATAAAGTAAAATTTTAAAGAAAAAGCAAGAGAATTCCAGAAAAACATCCACTTCTGCTTTATTGATGACACGAAAGCCTTTGAGCTGTGGATCACAAAAAACTGTGGAAAATTCTTCAAAAGATTGGGAATACCAGACCACCTTGCCTGCTTTCTGTATGCAGGTCAAGAATCAGTTAGAACTGGACATGGAACAATGAACTGATTCAAAATTGGGAAAAGAGTACATCAAGGCTCTATATTGTCACCATGCTTATTTAACATATACGCAGAGTACATCATGCAAAATGCTGGGCTGGATGAAGTACAAGCTGGAATCAAGATTCCCAGGAGAAATATCAATAACCTTAGACATGCAGATGACATCACTCTTATTGCAGAAAGCAAAGAAGAACTAAAGAGCCTCTTGATGAAAGTGAAAGAGGAGAGTGGAAAAGCTGGTTTAAAACTCAACATTCAAAAAACTAAGATCATGGCATCCGATTCCATCACTTCATGGCAAATAGATGGAGAAACAATGGAAACAGTGACATACTTCATTTTCTTGGGCTTCAAATCACTGTAGATGGAGACTGCAGCCATCAAATTAGAAGACACTTGCTCTTTTGAAGAAAAGCTATGACCAACCTAAACAGCATATTAAAAAAGCAGAGATATTACGTTGCCAACAAAGGTCCATCTAGTCAAAGCTATGGTTTCTCCAGTAGTCATGTATCAACGTGAGAGTTGGGCCGTAAAGAAAGCTGAACACCGAAGAATTGATGCTTTTGAACTGTGGTGTTGGAGAAGATTCTTGAGAGTCCCTTGGACTACAAAGAGACGAAACCAGTCAATCCTAAATGAAATCAGTCCTGAGAATTCATTGGAAAGACTGATGCTGAAGCTGAAGCTCCAATACTTTGGCCACCTGATGCAAAGAACTGGCTCTTTGGAAAAGACCCTGATGCTGGGGAAGATTAAAGGCAGGAGAAGGAGAAGACAGAGGATGAGATGGTTGGATGGCACATTGACTCAGTGGACATGAGTTTAAACAAGTTCCAGGAGCTGTTGATGAACGGGGAAGCCTGACATGCTGTAGTCTGTGGAGTCTCAAATAGTCAGACACAACTGAGCTGCTGAATTGAACTGTGTTGAAATGACCAGGAGAGTCTGTGCTCAGATAACATAGTCCCTTTTACAACCTGGGTGGCGCCAAGGGTAAAGAACTCACCTGCCAATACAGGAGACACAAAAGAAGTGGGTTTGTTCCCTGGGTTGGGAAGATTACCAGAAGGAGGAAATACCACTCCAGTATTCTTGCCTGGGAAATTCCAAGGACAGAGGAGCCTGGTGGGCTACAGTCCATGGCCTACAAAGAGTAGGACATGACTGAGCACAAGCATACATAGCTTTCACAAGCACAATATTTATCTTTTATACTTTTGACATACTCTTGAATACTTTTGAAAAAAGTGTCTAAATTTTGAAAAAGATTAAGTCCCTACTAATTATTATTGCTTATTGTTGTTTATTTGTTATAATACATTTGCAGTTGTTACATAATTCTGAAATAGTAATCCTTTGATCATGAGGTATCCCTCTTCTCCTCACTCTTGACCCCTGTCTTGAGGTATATTCTGTCTGATACAAATACCACTTTAGATTGTTGCCGTTATGGTTTGTATAATATGTCTTCTTCCATCTTTTTTCTTTCAACCTATTTGTGGCTGGCTTTGTATTTAAAGTGTGTCTTTTATAAACAGAAGATACTTGGCTTTTACTAATTTTAAATTATTCTAATAATCCCTGCCTTTTGATATGAAGTTTTAGTCCATTTATGCTTAGTATAATTATGTGGTTTTTATGTAGTTCTACTATTTTCTATTTGTTGCATTTATTTTTTGTTCCTCAGTTTTCCTTTTCTGCATTTTTTGTTAACAAAACATATTTTAGTGTTCCATTTTGTATTTTAGAGCTATATTGATTTGCATTCAGTTCTGTTCAGTTGCTCAGAGAGGGCAACGGCACCCCACTCCAGTACTCTTGCCTGGAAAATCCCATGGACGGCAGAGCCTGGTGGGCTGCAGTCCATGGGGTCGTCAAGAGTCGGACATGACTGAGCGACTTCACTTTCAGTTTTCACTTTCATGCATTGGAGAAGGAAATGACACCCAACTCCAGTGTTCTTGCCTGGAGAATCCCAGGAAAGGGGAAGCCCACTGGGCTACCATCTGTGGGGTTGAAAAGGTTCAGACACGACTGAAGCAGCTTAGCAGCAGCAGCAGTTCAGTAACTCAGTCGTGTCTGACTCTTTGTGAACCCATGAACCACAGCATGCCAGGACTCCCTGTCCATCACCAGCTCCTGGAGTCCACCTAAACCCATGTCCATTGAGTCGGTGATGCCATCCAACCATCTCATCCTCTGCTGTCCCCTCCTCCTGCCTTCAATCTTTCCCAGCATCAACGTCTTTTCAAATGAGTCAACTCTTCACATCAGGTGGCCAAAGAATTGGAGTTTCAGCTTCAACATCAGTCCTACCAATGAACACCCAGGACTGATTTCCTGTAGGATGGACTGGTTGGATCTCCTTGCTGTCCAAGGGACTCTCAAGAGTCTTCTCCAACACCACAGTTCAAAAACATCAATTCTTCAGCGCTCAGCTTTCTTTTTAGTCCAAGTCTCACATCCATACATGACCAGTGGAAAAACCATAGACTTGACTAGATGGACCTTTGTTGGCAGAGTAATGTTTCTGCTTTTGAATATGCTAATATGGTCATAACTTTCCTTCCAAGGAGTAAGCATCTTTTAATTTCATGGCTGCAATCACCATCTGCAGTAATTTTGGAGCCCAGAAAAATAAAGTCAGCCTCTGTTTCCACTGTTTCCCTATCTATTTGCCATGAAATGATGAGACTGGATGCCATGATCTTCATTTTCTGAATGTTGAGATTTAAGCCAACTTTTTCACTCTCCTCTTTCATCAAGAGGCTCTTTAGTTCTTTTTCACTTTCTGCCATAAGGGTGGTGTCATCTGCATACCTGAGGTTATTGATATTTCTCCCTGCAATCTTGACTGTAGCTTGTGCTTCCTCCAGCCCAGCATTTCTCATGATGTACTCTGCATATAAGTTAAATAAGCAGGGTGACAATACACACCCTTGAGGTACTCCTTTTCCTATTTCGAACCAGTCTGTTGTTCCATGTCCAGTTCTAACTGTTGTTTCCTGACTTGGATACAGGTTTCTCAAGAGGCAGGTCAGGTGATCTGGTATTCCCATCTCTTTCAAAATTTTCCTCAGTTTCTTGTGATCCACACAGTCAAAGGCTCTGGCATAGTCAATAAAACAGAAATAGATTTGCATTATTTTATTGCAATTGCATATGTAACATAGTCTAATATATTTAGAATTAATATTGAATAATTTCATATAGTTTAGAAACTTTGTAATAGTATGTTTCCATTTATCTCCCCTATCCTTAATGCTTTGTTTTTATAGGTAATTATATACATTATAAACAGAAAAATACAGTGTCATAATGTTTGCTTTAAATAGCTGTGCAGCTATTAAAATATATTGTATAACATTTTATATACATATGTTTATATGTATGTAACATAAATACTTTTGTATATATAATGTGTGTATGTATGTATAATGTATATATAAAATATATAGATATACACATTCTTCATTCTTGTATTACTTTCTATAGCTTTAGTGTACTGTCTGCTGGC
>SJYC01105827.1:0-26100 GCA_006408675.1 Madoqua kirkii | reverse complement strand
ACTGTCTGCTGGCAATGTATTCTCTGTTTTTGTTTATATAAAATCATTATTTTATTTTATTTTAAAAGAACAGTTTCATTGGATATGGAATCTTAGTTAATATTGTGCTTTAGCCATATTTATTAAATATTTTGTTTCTTTCTAACCTTTCTTTCTGGGACTGCATTGACATGTATTTATATTTTTCTAGAGGTCTGTTGAATCCATTTTCTGTTGAGCCCATCTGGTGAATTTTTCATCTCGGTGGTTTTAATTTCAGCTCCTAAATTTTAATATACATTCCCTTTCTCTGATAAGACAAGGGTATTTTCATTCATTGAAATTTTTTTTTTAGTTTTAAAATATGTTTTTCTTTGATGGTATGAGTCTATTTATTTATTACAATTGCAAGCTATAATGGGAACATGATTCACCTCACAATATAAAATAATTACATACAGTTTAGGGGGTTAAGCAGAGTGGTGTGGTAAATGGAAGAGCATATATGCGCTTGTTTTCATCTGCACAGCCGGTCTGTCTTTTGGTTGGTGCATTTAATCCATTTACACTTAAGGTAATTATTGATACATATGATCTTATTACCACTGTTTTAATTGTTTGGAGTTTATTTTCTATAGGTAGGTATTTTCCTTCTCTTGTTCCCTGCCTAGAAAAGTTCCTTTAGCATTTGTTATAAAGCTGGTATGGTGTTGCTGAGTTCTCTTAACTTTTTCTTATCTGGATAGCTTTTGATTTCTCCATCAAATCTGAAGAAAAGTCTTGCTGGGTAGAGTATTCTTGATTGCAGTTTCTTCTCTTTCATCATTTCAAATATATCATGCCATTCTCTTCTGGCTTGTAGAGTTTCTGTTGAGAAATCAGCTGATAGCTTGATGGGAATTCCCTTGTATATTATTTGTCATTTTTCCCATGTTGCTTTTAATATTTTATTTCTGTCTTTAAATTTTGTCAGTTTGATTACTATGTTTCTTGGTGTGTTCCTCTTTGGGTTTATCCTTCCTGTGACTCCCTGTGCTTCCTGGACTTGGTTCACTATTTCCTTTCCCATGTTTGGGAAATTTTCAGCTATTATCTCTTCAAATATTTTCTCAGGTCCTTTCTATTCTCCTTCTGGGACTCCTATAATGCAAATGTTGGTGTGTTTAATGTTGTGCCAGAGGTCCCAGAGGCTGTGTTCATTTCTCTTCCTTCTTTTTTCTATATTCTGTTCTGAGGCAGTGAGTTCCACCATTCTGCCCTCCAGGTCATTTATCCATTCTTCCACTTCATTTATTCTGCTATGGATTCCTTATAGTACATTATTTATCTCTGTTTGTTTGTTCTTTAATTCTTCTAAGTCTTTGGTAAACATTTCTTGCATCTTCTCAGTCTTTGCCTCTGTTCTTTTTCCAAGATTCTGAATCATATATATTGTCATTATTCTGAATTTTTTTCTGGAAAGTTGCCTATCTCCATTTCATTTCATTTCATTTCATTTCATTTCATTGTTTCTGGGATTTTACCTTGTTTCCTTCATCTGGGACATAACTTTCTGCCTTTTCATGCTGATTAACTTTATGTAATGTGGCTTTTATTTTAGTCACTGTGGTACTATGGTTCCTCTTGCTTCTTCTGTCTGCCCTTTGATAATAAGGCTAAAAGGCTTGTGTAAGTTTCCAGATGGGAGGGACTGGTGGTGGGGAAAACTAGGTTTTGCTCTGGTGGGCAGGGTCTTGCTTAGTAAAGCTTTAATCTAATTATGTGCTGATGGGTGGTATTGTGTTATCTTCCTGGTAGTTTTTTCCCCTGAGGCGACCCAGCTCTCAGGTCTACAGGCTCTATGTTTGGGTTAATGGTGACCTCCAAGAGAGTTTATGCCAAGGGGGACCTTCCTAGACTGTTGCTGCCAATGTCCCCATCCTTGTGGTGAGCCCCTGCTGACCCACACTTCCACAGGAGATCCTCCAACACTATCAGGTTCAGTCTCCTGTGGGGTCACTGCTCCTTTCCTCTGAGTCTTTGTGCATGCAAGGTTTTGTTTGTGCCCTCCAAGACTGGAGTCTCTGTTTCCCCCAGTCCTGTGGAAGTCTTGTAATCAAATCCCGCTGGCTTTCAAAGTCAGATTCCCTGGGGATCCCCAAGGAATCTTTTAGCTTTTGATGTGCTGAGGTCATGGTACAAAGACAAACCAGAAAAGCAATCTGACAGGCAGCTGAATATACAGTCAACAGCATCCTTGGGAAACAGTTTGTAAGTAAGAATCCTTGGAGAGAGTATGCAAACTAAGGATAGTGGTGGTCTGAGAACAACATCTAGAGGTTGACATTTAAGGTGTGAGCCAAAAAGATGATTGATAAGAGAGGAAGGAGAAGCTGATGGATACAGTGGAGGTAGTCACAAGTACTAGAGAGAGTAGTGGTCTCTACTCCAGACACCTACAATGCTGGAATCTTGAGAAGGGCTGACCTCACCTACATCTTTTCCCTCACCTCCTACTGACCCTTCTAACTCTTGCTCTTAATCCAGATTGTATGCCAACCCTTACTAAATTAATTAGAAAAGCCCTGCTGCTGCTGCTAAGTCACTTCAGTCGCGTCCGACTCTGTACAACCCCACCAGGCTTCCCTGTCCCCGGGATTCTCCAGGCAAGAACACTGGAGTGGGTTGCCATTTTTTTATCCAATGCAAAAGTGAAAGGGAAGTCACTCAGTCGTGTCTGACTCTTAGTAACACCATGGACTGCAGCCTCCCAGGCTCCTCCATCCATGGGATTTTCCAGGCAAGAGTACTGGAGTGGGGTGCCATTGCCTTCTAGATACAATATTCCCAGAAGTGTTATTTAGTTTTGCTAAAGACTTCTGTCCAGTTGTAATCCATTGCACTTTATATTTAGCAAAATAACCCCCCTGGCAACTTCAATCTATTCATCAAATGTCACCCCAAATGTGCTGATAAAGAACACAGAGTCTCAGGATCAGATTCATTAGCCAGGGGATCCTTCAGTTTAATTCTCTATGGACTTTCCTTAGTCGCCTTCACCACAGGGCCCTGCAGCCCTAGACCCAGGAAAATGAGAAAGCATGTCTTTCAAAGGCTTAACCAACCAGAATTCTCTGCAGTCTTCAAGAATCAGAATAAGGATGAATGTCACTGTCCTAAGAAACACATTCTACACCCACAAAATAGCATTAAAAGAGGGAAATAAAAGAGCAGACTGAGTGTGGATTTAGACACATGTTCTTGAGGATTCAGAATTCACTTATACCAATAATCACAAATTACATGAATCTCTAAACTGAAAAGAGATATGTTTTCTAAGAGAAAAATGAGTTACTAGGTAACAATGAAAGATTAAATGTTGAGCCATATTATCTTTCTTAACTTTCAGAAGACACAGTCATAACTCACAACCTAGGAGGGGGGATTTAGGTAAATATTTGAATAATCCTGAACTGGAAGCAGAATAAATTTTGAAGTAATAGCAACAATACAGCTGGGAAGAGGATGGAGGGGAGGCTAGAGAGGGTGGTTCAAAGGAAAGAAGCTGGAACCAGATGGAGTTTTAAAGACACTTACAGCTTTTATGAAAATTCAGAGTATCTAAACATAGAGATTTCTGCACCCACTCCAAATTACATGTACTTAAACTGTACAATGTGATAAGTATATATATATATATATAATTAAATTATTACCACTATTAAGTTAATTAACACATCCATCACTTCACCTGGTTTCCCTTTTTGTTTGGTTGGTTTTGGTTTTTGGTGAGCGCACTTAAATATACTCTTAGGAAATTTCAGTAAAACAGTGAAATACTATACAGTGATGCTGATACTATACATGTAACTTTCGGCCATTTATATGTCTCTTCAGAAAAAATGACTATTTAGATCTTTTGCCCATTTATAATTGAGTTATTTGGTTTTTTGCTAATGAGTTGTGTGTCTCATTTTTTTTATATTAACCTCTTATCAGATACATGGTTTGAGAATATTTTCTCCCATTCCACAGCTTGCCTGTTCATTTTGGTGATTTTTTTCTTCGCTGTGCAGAGGCTTTTTAGTATTGTTTGTATATTTTACTTTTGTTGTCTTTGTTTTTGATGTCATATCCAAAAAATAACTGCTAAGACCAATGTGAAAGAACCTTCTCCTGTGAATATATCACTTGTGACACATTCTTGCCTGAATTTTTTAATCTGAATCATCAAGTTTTCAAATCTAACTTCCAGTTTCACACAGCCCACATGTGACTGACTCAGACAGTCATTCTTAACCATTTGGGCTTGGCAGCTGACCCATTCAGAAGCTGTAGAGTAGAACAAAGTAACCTGGAGTGCAGGCCCTAGGGCTAGACTGGCTGGAACTGAACCTCACTGGTTAATCTTACTAGCAGTAGAACTTGGGGAAGTCATCTCTGTGCCTCAGTTTCCTCATTTGCAAAATGGGGATGATGACTATACTTGCCTCATAGGGAAGATGTGAACAGAAATGATTTACAAATGTAAGACCCTTAGGTCGCACTGCACACATCATGAAGGCTCCAGTGCCTCTTGCTGCTGTTAAACATCACCTGTTCTTGTGTGATATATTAGTAAGGTAACAAGTGTCTGTGCACACCTTAGGGATATGTATATGGTCTTGCCTTGATTTATCTGGCCCTGTCTTTACCGTACTTCACATCATTGTGCCTTGTCTCCCATTCTACTTATTGGATTCCAGCTTTAGCAGTCCTGAGTCAGTTTCTAGAATATCCACTTTTATTCCCTCCCAGGATCTCACAAGGTATTCCTTTTGCCTAGATGCTCTTCACATGGCTGACTGTTCCTCAGCTTAAATCTGAAGAGGGCCATGCCTGCTTCCTTCATGAACAGTATTCCCACAGTCATAGGGGCTTCCTGGACACTTTACTGCTAGAGCTTCATGGTAAAAATCAATAAGGAAATAGAACTTGTTTTTTCTGAATCTTGGTTCCTGACTCTCCACTGCACCAAACTGGCTGTTTTACTTTCAAAGTGACCAGAATGTGAAATTTTCTTCAAATGGAAAGTGAAGAGCAAGAAACATCACAATGTAATCATTTCTAGAATGAGTCCGGAAATAGCAGAAAACCCTGAGTCCTTTAATGGACCTGAATTTAAGTCTCCATAAATTATGTAATCATGAATTACAGGCAGCAGAGATCATCTCAGTGTTACTTTCAACATTAGAAATAGGAACCTGAAGAATGAAGGCAAATGAATACTATTCTAATTTTTATGGATATTCCTTTAAAAATTGGAAATAGAACTGCCATACAACCCAGCAATCCCACTGCTGGGCATACACACCAAGGAAACCAGAATTGAAAGATACATGTGTACCCCAATGTTCATTGCAGCACTGTTTATAATAGCCAGGACATGGAAGCAACCTAGATGTCCATCAGCAGACGAATGGATAAGAAAGCTGTGGTACATATACACAATGGAATATTACTCGGCAATTAAAAAGAAAACATTTGAATCAGTTCTAATGAGGTGGATGAAACTGAAGCCTATTATACAGAGTGAAGTAAGCTAGAACGAAAAATAATACAGTATACTAATGCATATATATGGAACTTAGAAAGATGGTAACAATAATCTTATATGTGAGACAGCAAAAGAGACACAGATGTCTGGAACAGTCTTTTGGACTCTATAGGAGAGGGCAAGGGTGGGATGATTTGGGAGAGTGGCATTGAAACATGTAAATTATCATATGTGAAATGAATCGCCAGTCCAGGTTCGATGCATGAGACACAGTGCTCAGGGCTGGTGCACTGGGATGACCCAGAGGGATGGAATGGAGAGAGAGGTGGGAGAGGGGTTCACAATGGGGAACACATGTACACTCATAGTGGAAAAAAAAAGTTAAAAGACATGCTTAAATATATACTTGCAAATAAGCTTGCTCTTGTGCAGTTAAGTTCAGGGAAAAGTCATTTGTCTTATAGAGCTGGCATTTAGTGCATCTCCTTTCTTCTGCAGCTGCAGCCTTAGTGTTACATGAGTCCAAACATGTTTGTGTAACTTCATGATATCACCAACTACTATACACAAACAGAGGACACACCAATGAAAGTCTAACATCCCAGACTACAGGAATTTCTAGACTAGAAGCTTAGAATCCTAGACTAGAATAATTTCTATTGGAAAGATTTGAAAATCCCAACATATCATAAAGGTGATCTTTTAGAAAAAAAAAAAGGAGAAATCAATCAGAACAAAAGAGTTTACAAAGAACAGACCATGCTAAACCATCTCCAATCCTGGAGTTATTAAGAGCAAGGAAAATGCTAGAGAACACCCACCTGTATCTTGATATCAGTAAGCATCTGAAACAGCTATCCATGGTACCATTTTGAATCAAATAAAGACTGTAGACTCAGTGATATTACTATCAGGTGAATGCAAATCATATGTCAACTACTGTAGAAGTCTGATACAGTAGAAACCCAGTTCACTCATTGAACAAAAAAATAAATAAATTAGAGTAAAACCCTAAAAATATCTGTCTACTTTATAAATTTTATTTGATACTAAACTATTCAAAATGTACAATCAGTTGTCAGTCTTTAGACTGAGGGCAAGATATATTTTTGTTCTCTTTCTTGCAAAAAAACCACATCTTTGATAAATCCTTTATGATTCTAAGTTGTTGGGGTTTTTCTAGCAAAGATTTAAAGACATTCACAATTTGAATGCAAACCCTTTTTCAATTTTTGTAATCTTTTGCCTGTTTTCGAATTTTCTAAATTTCTCTCACCCGCATCTAAATGGACAGAATTTCTTTAAGCACCTCAGCCTTATCAATTTATTCAAAGCACTTGGCTCGGTTTTCACATAGACAATTTTTCCTTTTCATACTAATATTTCGTTGGTTCCCATGATATCTGATTAATTTATATAAAAAGCTACTGTAGCAAGAACAACTGGTATAAATGGGCTTGAGGCGACTCTTGGAAACATAAATCTTAACTGTTGAAAGCAGCAGGAATCCTAGACATATCTGAGTAAGTTGCCAGCCTGATTCTGCAAAACAGGAAATGGTATGGAAAGAGATGGTATGGAAAGAGATGGTATGGAAAGTGCTGGTTACCAGAAGTCATTCAGTGGAAGCTGGCAAATCCCTACAATGACAATTTAGAAGCTACAGCAAAATTGTGGGCATTCTTTTTTTGGCTGAATAATAGTCCATTGTGTATATATACCTCATTGAAGCCCACTGATTTTTAACCTAATTTGAACTATCGATTCTCTATCTCTGCCACACAGCCACCATCCTAGGACCATCACCCTGAAAATTCCTTGTACTTCTCTCCTAGGCTGGATTCTTACTCTCCAAATCTGATCTTATGTCCTGTTTTGGAAGACCCCATCCTCCAACGGCTTCTTTGAAATGGTGCATGAAAGGTAAACTGAGAGATGAATATTTTAAAAAGTTTTCATTTTACTTACACTTTTTTTAAACTTTGGCTAAGTGACATGACTAAGCAACTAACACACACACACACACACACACATAGAAAGTTAGATTGAAAAACCACCTTGCTCTACTATCTTTTAGTTTATATTGTTGTTGTTGAGAAATCTGAGTCTGATTTACGATCCTTTCTATATGACCCATTTCTCTTCTCCAGAAATTTTTAAGTACTCTTTCTGACCCCAGGGTTTTGAAATTTTATAATGATATGACTTTACATAAGTTTTGTTGTTACCATTGTTGTGTTTCATCCACTGAACTGGAGCTCTCTTAAAGGCCCTTTCCACTGAAAACTTATGTTCCATGGTCAAAGAAAATTGTTTTAAATTACATATTTGTTTATTTTCTCATTTGTGATTTTTATGTTCTCTTTCTGAAAAGCTTTGTCTTCAGATATTAGCTTTCTTGACCTGATCCTCTAGTGTTGTTACCTTTCCTCCTATTTTCTACTTTGCGTTTCATTCTTTGACAATTTGTGCTACTGTTTTATCTTCCAAAACCTCTATTGAAATATTTATTTATGCTTTCATTTTTAATTTCCAGGAACTCCTTTTTTCCTTCTCTCTGAATGATTTGTTTTATTAGTTTTCTGTTCTTGTTTCATGAACAAAATACCTTCCTTATTTCTCTGAAAACATTTGGCCATATGGTTTTAGTGTTCAGTTTCCATTGGCCCATTCTGTATTGTCTATTTCCTACAATATTTCCTGTCTCCTTTTCTCTATTTCTTTATTTTGATCTTCATATTTCACAGAAGAGGTTTTCTTCAAAAGGCTAGTGATGCACAGAGTGAGGTATTAAAAAACTGATAGGAAGCCCTGCATGCGTGGCTGTGCTTGCCAGGGCCAGAAGAATCCCCACGTGACAATGTCTGTGCATCTTTTCTCTTTGGCATCTTGTCTCTCCTCTCATCCTGGCTGGGATGTTGTTCTTGGAGTTGGTGTCAGAGGCATGGGGCCTTAGTGACTAATACAGTTCTGCTTCCTGCTTCCATCACATCCCTGAAGTCCTAATTTACAGAGCCCTGAATCTTTCCCTTGTAACCATGTGGGGTCAGGATAGGGGCTGGGCTTCTAACTGCTTCTTGACTCAAACATGTTTCATCATCAGCTGCACCCACCTTCAGTGTCCCTGTTTCCTGAGGATTTTTGGCACTCTGTGAAAGGAATGAGGTTGTTTCTTCGTTTACCTCCTCCATACAAGCACCCTCTGCAGGCTTTCACCATTCAGCTTTTTCTAGACTATTGGGTCAGTTACCACTCGTGTATAAGCTTTCCAACTTCCAACAGTTGGCTAACATCTCCCTGCATTGTTTTTGTCCTTGGACTTATGCCCTTTATCCTGTAACTGTTATTTGGAGAGACATAGCATAGAATGGCATCCCATTCCAGTACTCTTGCCTGGAAAAAGTTGGACACGACTGAGTGACTTCACTTTCACTTTTCACTTTCATGCATTGGAGAAGGAAATGGCAAGCAACTCCAGTGTTCTTGCCTGGAGAATCCCAGGGACAGGGGAGCCTGCTGGGCTGCCGTCTATGGGGTCTCACAGAGTCGGACACGACTGAAGCAACTTAGCAGCAGCGGGAGCAGC
This sequence comes from Madoqua kirkii, assembly GCA_006408675.1. Taxonomy (NCBI): domain Eukaryota; kingdom Metazoa; phylum Chordata; class Mammalia; order Artiodactyla; family Bovidae; genus Madoqua; species Madoqua kirkii. The sequence continues at coordinate 17,020 of SJYC01105827.1, read as the reverse complement.
AGCATAGGGGCTTCCCAGGTGGCTCAGTGCTCATGAATCCACCTGCCGATGCAGGAGCCAAAGGAGACTCAGGTTCATTCCCTGGGTTGGAAAGATCCCCTGAAGGAGGAAATGGCAACCCACTCCAGGATTCTCACTGAGATAATCCTGTGGACAGGAGAGCCTGGCAGGCTACAGTCCATAGGGCAGCAAAGAGTCAGACATGACTGAAGCAACTGAGCATGTTAGCTAGAGCTCACACATACACACGCAGTAGACAAAGGGCAAAAGAAACTGTAGGAAAATAAAATTTTGTAGAATCAAAGTTTTAAATATGCTCCTCACTTAGGCTGTGAGTTTCAAAGGTTAATTAAAGGACTTTTGAGAAACAATTAACAGTTTGCCCATTGTCTGGAGTTTTTCTACTGCCTTTTATATTTTTATATGGGAGATTCTCCAGGCTTCCCTGGTAGCTCAGACATTAAATAATCTGCCTGCAGTGTGGGAGATGTGGGTTCAATCCAGAGTTGGGAAGATCCCATGGAGAAGGGAACAGCTACCCACTCCAGTATCCTGGCCTGGAGAAATCCATGGACAGAGGAGCCTGGCAGGCTACAATCCATGGAGTTGCAAAGAGTCAGACATGAATGAGAAACTTTCACTACTTCACTTATGGGAGCCTCAGCTCTACAGGTTGGGTAAAATGAAGCTGGTTTTGGGTTACCAACCATGCCCTCTACATCTCGTGTTTCTAGACCTCTTCATTCTAGCAGATGGCTCCTCACCTCTCCCACAGCTCGCTGAGATCCAGAGAGTTGAAGGAGACTGCTTCAGAGGGGCTGTATTTCAGTGGCAGTATTGTGCAGTTTGAGTAAATTCTGGGAGTTGGTGATGGATAGGGAGGCCTACATGCTGCAGTCCATGGGGTCTCAAAGACAAGACTGAGTGACTGAACCAAACTGAAGTCACTGCACTGAGATGGGATCTGCTCTCCACTATATTCTAGTGGAGCGCTGACAAGGCCAAAGCTAGACAGGTCTGAAGGCTTATCTGCAAGCCTTGAATCAACTCTTGTGGCCAGTGACCAGAGCCCAAGTGACTGCACACTCCTACCTGACAGTAGGAGGCAGGGCCAGTACAAAGTTCAGTTCCCAGGGCAACTTATTGAAATTATTTAGAAAGCAAACACTAACTGACCCTAATGAACCCCTGAACTCTGAAGCAAAACCAGGGTTAAGATTTTAGTAATGACTAATTCTGGAAACCTACTTGTTTATAGAAGTGAAAACAGTGACAGATTTTATTTTCTTTGGGCTACAAAATCACTGTGGATGATGACTGCAGCCATAAAATTAAAAGATACTTGCTCCTTGGAAGGAAAAGTACAGACAGCCTAGACAAGGCATTAAAAAGCACAGACATCACTTTGTCGACAAAGGCCTGTATAATCAAATCTATGTTTTTTCCAGTAGTCATGTATGGATGTGAGAGTTGGACCATAAAGAGGGCTGAGTGCCAGAAAACTGATGCTTTTGAAATGTGGTGCTGGAGAAGACTCTTGAGAGTCCCTTGGATCACAAGGAGATCAAAGCATTCAATCCTAAAGGAAATCAACCTTGAATATTCATTGAAAGGACTGATGCTGAAGCTGAAGCTCCAATACTTTGGCCACCTGATTCGAAGAGCTGACTCATTGGAAAAGACCCTGATGCTGGGAAAGGGAGTGATAGAGGATGAGACAGTTGGATGGAATCACTGACTCAGTGGATATGAATTTAAGCAAACTCCAGGAGATGGTGAAGAACAGGAAAGCCTGGTGTGCTGCAGGCAATGGAGTCACAAAGAGTCAGACATGACTTAACTGAATAACCACAACAAACATAGGTACACTATAAAAAATAACAGAAAAGGAAAAGTCAGAAAATATCTTTTGAAAGTAGATTCATGTATCACTATAAATTATATTGGCATACTATTAAAAAACATAGCTCATTGATTCCACAAAATTTTTGCTTCTAGAAAAAATAGAATTTTTCTAACTCAAGCGAGTGATTCGTGCTCTTCTCATTAGTCTCAACTTGGTGACCTTTCTGAATTTTCCACTTGTCTCTGGAAAAGCTTGCCCTCAGTGTGTTTGCTGCTCAACACAACCGAGGATAGTTATAATGTACCAGGCATCGCTGTGAATTATAGTTCCTTCCATGATCCTCTCTTTATTTTGACTTATTATTCCTTAATAAACTATGTAGGCAGAATTATCGTAAAAGGAAGGTATAAGCATTAGATGAAAATGAAGAATGAACTCACCTTTTCTTGCTGTTGAGGCCATGTGAAGAGCAAAATTTTCAAGGTGCCATCTATTATGTAATATAGATTTTACATAAAAATAGATTAAACATAGAAAAAATTCTTCTAAGCTTTTCGTACTGGTCTCATAAAATTTTAGTGATTACTGCAGGCATTCTTATCAATTTTTAAATGTCATAAACATTTTCTGTGACTTACTGTATTACCATATATGCAGATTATTGAATCATTGACTTAAGTATCATTCTCACCAATTTCTTTAGGAAATATAGTGATGGGATCATGGACCTAAGAGGGACCCAAGGTAGCCCAACCCCTTCCTTTTATTATTCATGTAGTTAGGTATGTAGAATAGTAAGTAGATAAGTGATAGTTACTCCAATTTCACAGTGGATTTAAGCCTTTGAAGCAGGTCAGCGCCTCCCATACTGGCACATATCCCCAGATATTGATGCAGAAATTAAAACTGGCAACAGTCCAAATCACAGTTTTTATAAATAAATAGGAAAGTCTTTTAGGTGGAGTGCACACCAGTCCCTTCAGTCTCATATCCAATCACTTCTGACATTTCCAATACCTACTTGATCCTGGAAGCAACCACATTTTTCCCTGTCAATTAAAACTCTAAATCAGTTTTGTCTAATAGAGCTTTTTGTCAGGATGGAAATTTTCAGCATCTATGTTGTTCAATTAGATAGCCACTAGGCACATGTGCCTAATTAAATTAGTTAAAATTACATAAACAAAATAGCTTCAGTTCCTCACTTGCACCAGCTACTTTTCCAGTGCTCAAAAACCCAAAGTAGCTAGTGGCTATAGTATTGGACAACACAAATTATAACATTTCCATCATTGCAGAAAGTTCTATCGGACTGTGCTGCCTTAACTCATCAAAAACACTTTAAAAATATTCAGAAGCAGAAATTCTACCATTGCTTATTATAAATTTTTTCCATATTAAAATATTTCTTCACCAGCTATACATGTATTCACACACATATGCACACACACATTCTAAATTCTAATAACATATTTGAAAATCACTTTTTATCTCACAAAGAGCTTTCCCGCTCATGATATTACTTTATCTCCACAAGAATTTATGATCAGACAAGATCAATGTGTGTTGGGTGATGTGCCTTGCAAAACAGATAGTAGTATCTCATTTCACAATTGAGAACACTAAGCCCCAGAAAGGTTAAGTGATTTGTCTCTTATAGAGCCAGAAGTAGGAGAGGTCAAGATTTAAGCATAGGTTTTCCAAATCCACATCTCAGTTTCATAAATCACAAATTTCATAATTCACAAATTCATTCAATGTCACAAATTCATACCATTCATTCATTTATTTATTTGTCAACATTTGTTAAGTACCTACCCTAAACCAGCCATTGTGCAGATTCTAGAGTACCAAAATTAGTAAGACACGTTTTTATTTTAAAGGCACTCCCAGTATAGCAGACAAGATTAATGAGTGAAACTGGCAGTTACAATCCCCAGTGACTTGAGCGACAGCAGAGGAAGAAGGAGATGCTATAGGAACACAAAGAGGAGCATAGTCAAGGCAGGAGGAGGGAATCAAAAGAAACTCTGGAGGAAACATCTAAGCTCAGGATGGAAGGAACAGCATGTGTTGGCTAGATGAAGAGTGAAGAGTCCTGGAAAAGAAAACAGTACATTCCAGGGACTAGAGGCAGGAGTATGCAGGACAAATTCAGCAAACTTTCAAACTTGCAGGACAAAGTCAGATTTTTCTCATATGCTCTGATTTAATTTCTTTCCTACATCCATTCCCTCCAGTCTTCTCTTTCAGTTCCTAGTGTGTTTAATTTTTTTTCCTGATTCCTCCCAAATGCAACTCCTTTTCCCACTGTCTCCAGTTGCCCAACTCATGACCCCTCTGTTATCTCTGCTGCCGTCACTCTTTTTAACCCCCGAGTTCTCAGTGTTGACATAGACTTCTGGCACTTTCCTTCCCATAATCTTTGCCAACTCATCCAAAAAGCCTTTACCAACAAACACACACACAAATATTTGTGCTTGTGCATGATCATACTCCCCAGAGGGAATACAGAGTGTGCTGCATGCTCTTGCAGATGTTGTTAGCTCAGTCAGCTATTATTTATTGAGTGCCCACTGTGTCCCAGGTACTCACTGTTCCAGACACAAAGCAGTCTTCTTGGACTATACTTTCCAATTGGGGAGCACACAATTAAGGGAGAAATAAATACAGAAAGGGACAAATTACAGCTATCCATACACATCAGTACATAAATGAGATACCATACATGACTTTCCTTTTTGTGTGTGATTTTTTTCCTTTTTTATTTTACTTTATTTTACTTTACAATACTGTATTGGTTTTGCCATATATCAACATGAATCTGCCACTGGCATACACGTGTTCCCAATCCTGAACCCCCCTCCACCTCCCTCCCCATACCATCTCTCTGGGTCATCCTAGTGCACCAGCCCCAAGCATCCTGTATCCTGCATCGGACATGATTCTCTAAGTGGCTCTTTTTCACTCTACTGTATATCAAGGGTACGTTTACTCTTCAATACAGATCAATCTTTGTGATCTCTTTTTATTTCCAAGGTGACCTTCAGCAGCATGCAGAGGCAGCCTTTTCCTCCCTTTATTGTTTCTTTCTTGCAGAAGCTCAGACCCCTGCTTTTACCCTATACATCATTGCTTGACTCCACTCTGAATCCAGGGGACCTAGTAAGCCACTTTGAGAGCACATCTTAGTCTCTTCTGTATCCCAGGCTTGTTTGTTCCCAGGGGATATACATGGCAACAGTCAGTGTACCCTCAGCCCATAGTGATCAGTTCAGTTCAGTCACTCAATCATGTCTGACTCTTTGCAACCCCATGAATCACAGCTCACCATACCTCCCTGTCCATCACCAACTCCCGGAGTCTGCCTAAACCCATGTCCATCGAGTCGATGATGTCATTCAGCCATCTCATCCTCTGCTGTCCCCTTCTCCTCCTGCCCCCAATCCTTCCCAGAATTAGGGTCTTTTCCAATGAATCAACTCTTCACATGAGGTGGCCATAGTGATCAGAAGCACCAAAACAACTTAGAGTACCTTCTAGCCATATCCAAGCAAGTCCACACTGATATTTGCAAACAAAGATCACAGGGTGTCTGGTCTGTGCTTGTTCTTTCACCTTCTTCTCTCTGGATATATTATGAGCCCACTGCAATTTCCTTTCTGAGTTAAACAGTGTTTCCTTGTTGTTTGTACACTAATTTAAACACCCCCAAATAAACTTCTTTTGTTTTCCCTAAAGGAATAGATAATTAAAGCTTACAACCCAGGGCTCTCCCTAGATGGCACTTCATATGCTCCAGGAGATAAGTGTTTACTTCACTGTCAGACTGAGCCAAGTCTCCATTAAAGGTTCAACAATCTCCCAGCTTGGTGACCTGGGGCAGGTTCCTCTGTGGTTATCTTCCACATATCGTCCATCTTCTAGTAACTCCAAATCACTGGCCCCTTGAACATGCCTTGCTTCCTCTCACATCCACATCTTTACACATTGCTGGTCCATCTAGCTGAAATGATAACAAAAACACCCATCACTTACTTTGCACCTGCTATCCACCAGTCCCTATGTCAGCCAGTTTTTAAAATGCAGGTGCCCAGTTAAATTTGTTTATTTTTATTTATTTATTTATTTTGGCTGTATGTGGGCTTTCTCTAGAAAAGCCCTTGATGTAGAATAATTGCCTATTTCTTAGGAACCTAGCAATGAATCAATTTTCTTTCTTTCTGCTTTTTATATTTTTATTAAGGTACATTCACATACCATACAATTCATGATTTTTTTCAAAGTGAGCAATCTAATCATTTTAGTAAGTTTACAGAGTTCAGCAATCATCACTACAATTTTAGAACATTCCCATCACTCCAGTAAAAAATTCTTCATGCCCATTTCTCATCACTCCCCAAACTCCAACCCAGGCAACCACTAATCTATCAAAATTATTTTCTATCTCTATAGATTTTTCTTTCTGGACATTCAAATAAATTGAATCATCTGATATGTGGTCTTTTGTGTCTGGCTTTTCTCTTAGCATGGTTTTGAGGTTCACCTATATTGGAGAATGTATCAGAACTCTATTTCTTATTAGTGCTGTATCAGTTCAGTTCAGTTCAGTCACTCAGTCATGTCTGACTCTTTGTGACCTGATGGACCATATAGCATACCAGGCCTCCCTGTCCATCACCAGCTCCCGGAGTTCAGCCAAACTGATGTCCATTGAGTTGGTGATGCCATCCAACCATCTCATCCTCTGTTGTCCCCTCTCCTCCTGCCCCCATTCCCCCCAGCATCAGAGTCTTTTCAAATGAGTCAGCTCTTTGCATCAGGTGGCCAAAGTATCGGAGTTTCAGCTTCAGTATCAGTCCTTCCAATGAACACATAAGACTGATCTCCTTTAGGACGGACTGGTTGGATCTTCTTGCAGTCCAAGGGACTCTCAAGAGTCTTCTCCAACACCACAGTTCAAAAGCTTCAATTCTGCAGTGCTCGGCTTTCTTTATAGTCCAACTCTCACATCCATATATGACTACTGGATAAATCATAGCCTTGACTAGATGGACCTTTGTTGGCAAAGTAATGTCTCTGCTTTTTAATATGCTGTTTAGGTTGGTCAACTTTCCTTCCAAGGAGCAAGCATCTTTTAATTTCATGGCTGCAGTGATTTTGGAGGCCCCCCCACTCCGCAAAAAATAGTCAGCCACTGTTTATGCTGTTTCCCCATCTATTTGAAGTGATGGGACTGGATGCCATGATCTTAGTTTCCTGAATGTTGAGCTTTAGGCCAAGTTTTTCACTCTCCTCTTTCACTTTCATCAAGAGGCTCTTTAGTTCTTCTTCACTTTCTGCCAAAAGAGTGGTGTCATCTGCATATCTGAGGTTATTGATATTTCTCCCAACAATCTTGATTCCAGCTTGTGCTTCATCCAGCCCAGTGTTTCTCATGATGTACTCTGCAAACAAGTTAAATAAGTAGAGTGACAATACACAGCCTTGACGTACTCCTTTCCCGATTTGGAACCAGTCTGTTGTTCTGTATCCAGTTCTAACTGTTGCATACAGATTTCTCAAGAGGCAGGTCATACAGGTTTCTCAAGAGGCAGGTCAGGTGGTCTGGTATTCCCATCTCTTTCAGAAGTTTCCACAGTTTATTGTGATCCACACAGTCAAAGGCTTTGGCATAGTCACTAAAGCAGAAATAGATGTTTTTCTGGAACTTTCTCTTGCTTTTTCCATGATCCAGAAGATGCTGGCAATTTGATCTCTGGTTACTCTGCCTTTTCTAAAACCAGCTTGAACATCTGGAGTTTCACAGTTCATGTATGACTGAAGCCTGGCTTGGAGAATTTTGAGCATTACTAGCGTGTGAGATGAGTACAATTATGCAGTAGTCTGAGAATTCTTTGGCATTGCCTTTCTTTGGTATTGGAATGAAAACTGACCTTTTCCAGTCCTGTGGCCACTGTTGAGTTTTCCAAATTTGCTGGCATATTGAGTGCTGCACTTTCACGGCATCATCGTTCAGGATTTGAAAGAGCTCAACTGTAATTTCATCACCTCCACTAGCTTTGTTTGTAGTGATGCTTCCCAAGGCCCATTTGACTTCACATTCCAGAATGTCTGGCTCTAGGTGAGTGATCACACCATCATGATTATCTGAGTCATGAAGATCTTTTTTGTACAGTTCTTCTGTGTATTCTTGCCACCTCTTCTTAGTTCTGTATAGGATTCATGAATATTGTATGAATTCTATAGTCTAAGAACATAACACATTCTGTTCACCTGTTCTGTGGCTGATAGACATTTTGGTTGCTTCCAGTCTTTGCTACTGTGAATAATGCTGCATACATGTCTTTTTGTGGACATAGGATAGGATGAAATTATTACTCCCAATACTTCGTTCCCCATCAATGAGATAATACTACCACATTTTTACCATGTAATCTTGCAGCATCTACCCCTCTGAACAGAGCATAATCCACCCCCCATTAATGTTGGACTTGGCCATGTGAGTTATTTTGACCAGTGGAATGTCAGCAAAAGTAATGGTATGACAGATTCAAGATGAAGTCCTAAGTAATGTGAGAAATGTGTTCTCATCCCTCTTGAGGTTAGGCCATCTGCCATGAGAATACACCCAAGGTACCTTCTGGTCTCTAAAAGAGAAGACATGTGGAGCAGATCTGAACCCAATATATAGACTCTAACAATAAATCCTTCTAATCTAAGCTGAGTCCAGCACTGGCCCCACCAATTATAGAGCTATGAGTGAAAAACAACAACAACAACAACAACAACTATGTATTACCTGTTGTTAGCAGCTGACTTTGGGGAATGGTTTTTATGCAATATTATTTCAGCAATAACTGACTAATACATCTTACTCTCTTCCCAATCCTTTATCCAAATTACCATTATATATCCTTACAGCATATGCAACTTATCTGATATGCGACAGGATTTCACATGTACTCTATTAAATTATTCTTTACTTCCCTCTGTGTGGTAAGTCCCATGAAGAACATGAAAGTCCAAGGGACTATCTTTTATAGTAGAATCATTAAGTATATTCCAGTATATGGTAAGCACTCAGAGATGTTTCTTAAACTATTTTTGATATAAATAGTTTTTTCCTGGCACCAAGAAAATCATTTCCAATCAACACTGAGGTTATCTTATGGACAAAATGAATTCTCACTTTTAATTTTCTCTTCTCTACCTACTGCTGCTTCTATTTTCTGTTATAATTTTTTTCTTTTTAAAATTTATTTATTTTAATTGAATGATAATTGCTTTACAGTATTTTGTTGATTTCTGCCAAATATCAACATGAATGAGCCATAGGTAAACGCACGTCCCCTCCTTTTTGAACCTCCCTCTCACCTTTGTTCCCATCCCACCTCTATAATTTTAACCATCTTTTTTATATCCATTTTCTCTGGATCCTCACAATAACCCAGTTTTATTCCTAATCAATAGATCATGATGAGAGAAGAAGTGACCTTCTCAAGGTCACACAGCTAGGAAGGAGACCTGTTAGGTCTGACCGTAGGCCCAGTATATTACCCAGTAAGAAGTGCCCCTGGTTGTTTCTCACCATAGTGCTTATGTGTGTTTTGGCTTTTCTGCTCTCCCAGGCAGTCCATCAGTCCTTGGGGTCACAAAATTTTGCTCTGCCTGTTTCTTTTCTGATAAACTCTGGTTTTGTTTCTATATTACTGGGCAGTCAACATTATGAATCTTCTCCTATGTGACAGCAAAGGCTGATGCTGATGCGTTTTCTGTTTTGTGTACCTTTGCTTTAAATACAGGTTTTTTCTTATGTGGAATCTGGTGATACTTCTGCTTTTCTTACCTTCAGATGTTTATTTTCAATATGAAATAGTTTGTAAGGCTTATCTACTTGGCCAAATTATTCTATTTACTATAGCCTCTATAAACATTTTTAATAACCTCTTCTACTCATCCATCAATTTCTTCTTTATGAAGACAGCTCTTCTTTAACATTTCTTTGTATACAATGCTCTTGGATTTTTTTTTTTACCAATAAAAAATTTGTCTTTTCCTTTCCCCTTTCCCTGACACTTCCTTTTCAAAGATTAATGTTCGTAACATTTTGTGTCCCTGTGTATGAATTATTTCAAAAAATAGAAAACACCCTTCCATTCTGGGTATGCTACCTTTTGGTTACTTGTTTGAGAATTCAAGGAGTTCACAACTCTTGAAATAAGTTTAAATTGACAAAACTCTGGATCGGTAGAGTGAGGATGATGAAGTCACTTTCCCTCTCCAATTAAAGCTCTTTTTAGAATGAAATAAAAATTATATATTAAATGCTAAGAGGGAAAGAAGCCAGTAAGATGGCAAATATGGTAAAAAGCACTCATTGGGACATTTGAAAATCTATGTTAGCAGAGGAGGAATAAACAGAAAAGGTAAATGTTTAATCTGATAATATTTAAAGCAACAATATTAATTCCTATTGACCTATCTGGAGCTTTTATTCATGTATCCATTCAACATTTATTGATATTTTACTATGCATCAACAATTATCAAAATACCTAGCCTATAAAGTTGGCATTCAATAAATATCCAATGCCCTGGACTGAATTCTTATGCAATGAGAATAGTGATAAATACTATAATGAAGATAGTATGGTCTCTTGAGCTTACAATCTAGAGGATTAAGAAGAGGCTTAATATTCATCGGAAAATGTATTAGGTACTGGAAAGTTTTAACTAATCTCCCATTTAATCCTAACATCTCATACTCTAAGGATAAGAAAAATAGAGACTAAAGTCACTTAGGGGTACACTGGGAGAAGTAGCAGTAAATTGAATCAACAATGGCCTAAATAAATAGAAATTTGTTTTTCTCACACAATAGATAGGCAGGTGAATTTCTGGATACAATAGGCAAAACTATCAAGATTGACACTTCTATGGCTCTTTTGTTTTTTTCTTTTCTTCCTTTAGTTTCACGGTTACAAGACACTTGCTGTATCTCTGCATATCAATCCATATTCAAGACATAAATAAGAATGCTATATATTTTGGCAAGGAGAAAAATGGTGCTATATATTTCTCTCCTTTTTAATAGTAGAGAAAGATCAGATGTAACATCATATTGTTTCCTATGTATTATTTCATTTAACTGTCTTCTCATTGGAATACATTTTGTAAAAGTTATTTTGGTGTGGATCTGTGGTAGTAAAATTTCTGAGTCCTTATTGTCTGAAAATTTATTTATTTAATGTGCATACCTGAATTACAATTGAGCTAGGTATAAAAATAAGTTCAAAATTATTTTCCATCATGGTTTTGAAGATATTTCTCCATTGTCTACTTGATTTAAATATTGCTAAGTAAAAGTCTGGTGTCACTCAAATTATCATTCCATTGTAGTTAATCTGCCTTTCGTAAGTGCTCTGCTGTTCAGTCACTCGGTTCTGTCCTATTCTTTGTGACTCCACGGACTACAGCACGCCAAGCTTTCCTGTCCTTTACTATCTCCTAGGGTCTATGCTATCTTTTTCTATAATTTTTATTTTTATTGAAGTATAGTTGATCTACAATGTTTCAGGTATACAGCAAAGTGATTCATTTATACATATGCAAGTATTTTTTCAGACTATTTTCCATGATAAGTTATTACAAGCTATTGAATATAGTTTCCTGTGTTATAGGTCCTTATTATTTATCTATTTTATACATAGTAGCTTGTGTCTGCTAATCCCAAAGTTTGAATTTGTCCCTCCCCTACTTGCTTTCCCCTTTGGTAACCATGTTTTCTGTAACAGTTTTTGTTTCTGTTTTATAAATAAGTTCATTTATATCACATTTTAAATTCCACATACAAGTAATATCATATACTATTTGTCTTTCTCTAACTTTCTTCACTTTGTATGATATTTCTAGGTCCATCCATGTTGCTACAAATGACACTATTTCACTATTTTTTTGTGGCTGAAGAATACTCCATATATATGTAATATGTATATACACACCACATCTTCTTAATTTAGCCATATGTTAGACATCTTAGTTGTTTTCATATCTTGGCTACCATAAATAGTGCTTCTATGAACATTAGTTTTCATGTGTCTTTTCTCCAGATATATACCCAGGAGTAGGATTACTGGATGACATGGTAGTTCTATTTTTAGTTTTTCAAGAAAACTCCCTATTGTTTTCCATAATAGCTGCACCAATTTACATTCCCATAAATAGGAGTGTTTTTCCCCTCCAGTATTTGTTATTTATAGACATTTTCATGATGGCCATTATGACCACTGTGAGTTGATACCTGATTGTAGTTTTGATTTGCATTTCACTAATGTAATTGTTATTTTTAAAAGTTTCTGTTTTTTCTTAATGTTCTGAAGTTCATACAAAGTTTCTAAGTATAGGTTATTTTTATTTATCCTGTTCTGCACTAGTGGTCTCTATAAATCTGAAAACGATGACCATCTTAGGTATTGGAAATTTTCAGATACTGCTTTTCTTCCATTCTCTTCATTTTCTTTTCCTGAAGCTCTTATTACAATGCTTAGATTTCTTCATATATTTTCATTTTTTCTTTACCTTTTCCCATACTTTTATCAAAGAGGAAGCAAAGACATTCAGTTTAGTTAAAAACAAAGATGAAATTTACTTGAATAAGAGGAAGATAAAACATATAAAGATTGATTACCAGGGGGGAAGTAGTGATACAAGGTTTATAGAAGAAAAAAAAACCCATTTTATGGTAATTTTAAACTTATTTTTATGTTCTTGGTAGATGTTTTGCTGAAATTGTGTGCCCTGGAGTATTAACATTGTGATCAGGGACACAGCTCAAGTTACATGGATTGTCCACAAAATATTGTGATCTCACCCATGGAATGTTTATGGGGGGCTCATCTCTGGGCAGTGGCTGCTGCTGTTCTTCTGATGGCTTCTTCACCTCAGTAAACCTGAGACTACACATTTCTCTCCCTATTATTCTTTATTTTTTATCTCTTGTTCTTTTTATATAACACTCTGGAGTATTCCTCAGCTCAATATTTTGGCTTGCTGATTCATCCTTCAACTGGTTCAATGTGCTATTTAAGCCATAAATCAAGGATTCTTTTCTTAATAGCTGTAAGTAAATAATTACACACTCATGTGATTGAGTAGTTGCTGTTTGCTATCATATAAGAACTCAGCCTGGGCATAATCACTTTGGCTTCTCATCATGTGGGCCTCAACAATGGGCTATAGGGGATTAGCTCAGTTCCAAAAGCTAGTGTCCTGAGAGATCCAGGGGGAAGCTGTATTCCCTTTCATGACTTAGCTTTTGCTATGGAAGTACCATAACCACTTCTACATAGCCACAACCCTGCCTAAATTTAACGGATGAGAACACAGATTCCACCCCTCAATGAGAACTATGTCCAAGTCACATTATAAGAAGGGAATCTGGAATGAGAGTTGTGATGGCAAATTCAGTTCCATCACTCAGTCATGTCTGACTCTTTGCGACCCTATGGACTGCAGCATGCCAGGCTTCCCTGTTCATCACCAACTTCCAGAGCTTGCTCAAACTTATGTCCATCGAGTCGGTCATGCCATCCAACCATCTCATCCTCTATTGTCTCCTTCTCCTCTTGCCTTCAATCTTTCCCAGCATCAGGGTCTTTTCCAATGAGTCAGTACTTTGCATCAGGTGGCCAAAGTATGGAGTTTCAGCTTTAGCATCAGTCCTTGCGGTGAATATTCAGGACTAATTTCCTTTAGGATTGACTGGTTTCATCTCCTTACAGTGCAAGGGACTCTCAAGAGTCTTCTCCAACACCGCAGTTCAAAAGCACGTATTCTTTGGCTTTCAGATTTATTTATAGTCCAACTCTCACATCCATATATGACTACTGGAAAAACCACAGCTTTGACTAGACAGAACTTTGTTGCCAAAGTTGGTCATAGCTTTTCTTTCAAGGAGCAAGCGTCTTTTAATTTCGTGACTGCAGTCACCATCTGCGATGATTTTGGAACCCAAGAAAATAAAGTCTGTCACTGTTTCCATTGTTTTCCCATCTATTTGCTGTAAAGTGATGGGACCAGATGCCATAATCTTAGTTTTCTGAATGTTGAGTTTTAAGCCAACTTTTTCACTCTCCTATTTCACTTTCATCAAGAGGCTTTTTAGTTCTTTGTTGCTTTCTGCCATAAGGGTGGTATCATCTGCCTATCTGAGGTTATTGATATTTCTCCCAGCAAATTATGAAAATTTGTAACATTGTCTTTCCTTTTTGATGGTGACCTTCTTGAGTCATTGGTCAGTTTTGTTGTGGGTCACTTATAAAGTCTGTCCCCTCTTGGTGGGGCAGTCTCATGACAGTGGTGGATTCAGACTCACAGAGACGATGCTACAAGAGCTCAGAGACCACCTGTGCCCTTAGCAGCAGTATGGTGGCCTCAGGTCTCTGCTGTGGTTCCGGTTCTGATTTTCCTATCAAGGACTCCCCATTTTAAGTGCACAGACAGTCCCTTTGTTGTTTTATAGGTTGGCTATGTATTTTCTTTTACTATCATTTTGGTGATTGGGTGTATGAGGGGAAGATTTTAGCATTTCTTCAACCTATCATACTGAACATAATTTCCTCGGTTGGAATTTTTATTATCCACATTTTACAGTTAAAGAATGTGAGGCTCAGAAAGGTTAAGTGACTTGCCTAACCTTGAGAGGTTGAAATGAGTCTGACTCCAAAGTTACTATGCTCTACCCCATCTCACTTAAAAGTTCTTGTTCATGTCCAAAATATTACTGCAGATAAAGGAGACAGATTTTATCAATCATACATATAAATCCATCCATCTGTCTTGTAATCAGACCTCATATATGAAGTATTTTAGTGCATCAGAAGGAATGGCTTATGAAACTTTGATAGCTTGAATCCAGCAGCTTCTTATCCCATGATTTCAAAAGATATCTCACCATTTTTTATAACAAATTCTTCACCAGGAAAAAATATATATGATTTTATAACTCATAATGGGCACACATTAGGTAGCAGGATCATACTAACTTTCAGTATTTTTTATTAAACCTAAAAATGTGAGCTTAAAACAGAGCAATTAATTTCTTAACACTTCTTGTAGTAATATTTCTAATGACTCATAAGAACTGACTTCCTTCCTTCCAGCCTGTGAGTATATATCAACTCAGAATAACAAACCAGAAACAACCCCAAGGAACTGAGCCATCATGTTGTTGCTGCTGTTTAACCTCTGGGTCATGTCCGACTCTTTTGCCCATGGACTGTACCCATCCAAGCTCCTCTGTCCATGGGATGTCCCAGGCAAGAATACTGGAGTGGGTTGCTATTTTCTTCTCCAGGGGATCTTCCCAACACAAGGATCAAATCTGTGTCTCCTGCATTGGCAGGTGGGTTATTTACCACTGAGCCACCTAGGAAGCCCAGAGAGCTGCCTGGATAAACATCATAACCATTTTAGTATTATTGTCTTGGAAAAAGACATTTTGTTTAAATATAAATTATGTATCACTTTGCACTTAGACTGTTCAATGGGTTCTTCCCTTTCACATCCTCTGTGTCATTTCTATTTCATTTTCTTGTCCCTTCTCACCACTTTTCAATTCAACATAAAAGTCTTGACTAAGCTCTCAATATGCTACATGGTGGAGCAGTGGTTCCCACATGTGGAGAGCAGTATAACTACCAACAAAGTGCAAGAAAATTATCACACAGAAAAGTATAAAGCCATGGGACTAACATGAGAGTTGATAGTTATTTATTTTGCTAGTTCAGTTCAGTCACTCAGTTGTGTCCGACTCTTTGCAAATCCATGAATCACAGCACGACAGGCCTCCCTGTCCATCACCAACTCCCGGAGTTCACTTAGACTCATGTCCATCGAGACAGTGATGCCATCCAGCCATCTCATCCTCTGTCTCCCCTTCTCCTCCTGCCCCCAATCCCTCCAGCATCAAGGTCTTTTCCAATGAGTCAATTCTTTTCATGACGTGGCCAAAGTACTGGAGTTTCAGCTTTAGAATCATTCCTTCCACAGAAATCCCAGGGTTGATCTCCTTCAGAATGGACTAGTTGGATCTCCTTGCAGTCCAAGGGACTCTCAAGACTCTTCTCCAACACCACAGTTCAAAAGCATCAATTCTTCTGCTCTCTGCCTTCTTCACAGTCCAACTCTCACATCCATACAGGACCACAGGAAAAACCATAGCCTTAACTAGATGGACCTTAGTTGGCAGAGTAATGTCTCTGCTTTTGAATATACTGTCTAGGTTAGTCATAACTTTTCCTCCAAGGAGTAAGCGTCTTTTATTTTCATGGCTGCAGTCACCATGCAGTGATTTCGGAGCCCCCCAAAAATAAAGTCTGACACTGTTTCCACTGTTTCCCCATCTATCTCCATGAAATGATGGGACCGGATGCCATGACCTTTGTTTTCTGAAAGTTGAGCTTTAAGCCAACTTTTTCACTCTCCTCTTTTGCTTTCATCAAGAGGCTTTTTAGTTCCTCTTCACGTTCTGCCATAATGGCGATGTCATCTGCATATCTGAGGTTATTGATATTTCTCCCAGAAATCTTGATTCCAGCTTGTGTTTCTTCCAGTCCAACATTTCTCATGATGTACTCTGCATATAAGTTAAATAGGCAGGGAGACAATATACAGCCTTGACATACTCCTTTTCCTGTTTGGAACCAGTCTGTTGTTCCATGTCCAGTTCTAACTGTTGCTTCCTGACCTGCATACAGATTTCTCAAGAGGCAGATCAGGTGGTCTGGTATTCCCATCTCTTTAAGAATTTTCCAAAGTTTATTGTGATCCACACAGTCAAAGGCTTTGGCATATTCAGTTAAAGCAGAAATAGATGTTTTTCTGGAACGCTCTTGCTTTTTCCATGATCCAGCGGATGTTGGCAATTTGATCTCTGGTTCCTCTGCCTTTTCTAAAACCAGCTTGAACATCTGGAAGTTCATGTTCACGTACTGTTGAAGCCTGGCTTGGAGAATTTTGAGCATTACTTTGCTAGCATGTGAGATGAGTGCAATTGTGTGGTAGTTTGAGCATTCTTTGGCATTGCCTTTCTTTGGAATTGGAATGAAAACTGACCTTTTCCATTCCTGTGGCCACTGCTGAGTTTTCCAAGTTTGCTGGCATACTGAGTGCA